>SHCU01000092.1:159744-172533 GCA_004307685.1 Ceratina australensis
TAATGTATTACGGTGTATATTAATTTGATAATGAAGGATCATTGTCTGATCGATACCTGTACGTGTACCTGTATCGAGAGTGGTTCAAGAAGTTAAACAGATTTAAATTATCAATCATTTTAGTGAAATTCGTATACAATATTTACTTAATTATTTTATGCTATTTCATTTAGCAATATATTACTGTGTATATTAATTTGATAATGAAAGCTCATTGTGTGACCGATACCTGTATCGAGTAATTAGACCGCGTTCCTGGCCACGGTTAATTCGCGTGATCTTGCCCGGGAAGCTGTATTATGCAAATGCGCGGCAAGGAAACGTCAGCCCTTTAACAGGGTCGCCGGTTTTAATTGAATAGTTAGAACTGGCATTTTTAGGGCAGGTTCGTCTGGATTGAAATTTCAACGACGGAACGCGAACGTAATTAAACGCAATTAAATTTGTTATTCGTAGGATACCGTGTTTTTCTCGCGCGTTCAGTTTAATGCGGCGCCGCTCGGCGAAATTACGCGTTCGGCGCAGTATAGAGGAGGGGAAAAAGAGGAAGCACTTACTGTGCTCCTCGGCTAACGAAGCGGGGGTGTCGATCCCGTGCTCGTTTTTCGTTCACGGGCCACAGCATTCTACTCCCGGACAGGATATAGATCACGGTATTTAACTGACTTCCCGGGTAAATGCAAATAAATAGCGAAGCATCGCGGCCGGGGGAGGCTCGCCGGGAGATCAAGCGAAAACAACGAAAAAATGTACGGGATCGGGTGTCAGGCTCGAAGAACGCGAGAGCAACGTTGCACATTTTCTTCTCCGCGCTGTCGTTACGATTAATCCGGTTCCCGTAATTACACAGACGAACGCCGGTACGAACGTGCCACGACATTTCGAAGTCTCTCTGAAATCCTACAAGGATCCCAGCTACCGTCTAACGGCGAATCGGTCGATCGCGGCAGCTGCCCTTTATTCCGACCCCGACGGAGAATTCCTCGGAATTAACTCGTCGACTCTTTCGAGCCTTGACCCGGCCGGGCCAGGACCAAGATGAGTCCAGCCTCATCTGTAAATTGAATTTCATCCGGCGGCGCGTAGGCGACCGACTTGCCGGCGTAAATTAATTTACGCAAATCTTCGCCGGGCATGAATTTTTCCGGCACTAATTTTTCCAGAAGCCAGAACGCCGCGCGGCTACCCCAACGGAGATACATTCGCGGCGCAAGCCGTTACCACGGTAATTACCTTTCTACCTTCGTTTCGCCCTGGCTTTTTGTCACATAACCAACTAACTATCTTAATTGCTTTCGCTTTTCCCGGTGCCTTCGAATCCGGGGCTCTGTCATCTTCCGGCAACGGCCTTAATCTACCTGTCTCGTTCCCCCGGCCGCGGTTCATTCCATTCACGGCGCGTCGCTTAAACCCGTTCGTTATCCTTTTCCTAGAACGCCTTTGCTCCGCGGCTCTTTCGTTCCCATCGCGATTTCCCGAGGTTCGCCGGCGATAATGCCGAATCGCTCGTGCGACGCGGCCGCGTGACGATCCCACCCGAGGGAATTTCGAACGGAACCGAACCGTTCCGCCAATTTTCACGCTGTTAACCGCTACACCGTTGTTGCCGCGCGACGCTTCGTTATTTCGTTTAAAAAGATTCATCCGACCTAAAACTTGGGTCGCGCGACCGTAACACTTTCGTATTGACGCGGAAACCAGTCGAATAAATTGAGAACGGGTTCGAATCGATCTCTCCGAGGGAAAATCGACTAATTGTGTTCCATCGTGGGCCGATGAAAAATGCAAGCTCGCTACTTGACCGACCCTCTTATCTGATCGGCCTGTGTACCGTGTACCTAATTCCCGGCTCGGTATCAAGGGCTGCCGAATCGATTCTTCGTTTCACGCGACATGGAACATTGTTGTCTTCATTCACCCGGAATGTTTACCCTATTTCGCCGGTTCACAATCGGGAATCGATCACCAGCGAAAACAATCGCCGCGAACTCGAGAGGGAATATCGAGGAGAACGCACGGCGCTAAACAGCTCCCAGAAGGGTTAAACACCCAATCTTTTATCATTCGCAATCGTTGTTAGTTACGTACTCATACTCTCTCTCTCTCTCTCGCGTTAAACATCTTCGTTAAACTCGCTACGTTTAAGCTGCCCGAGTCTTCGCCCTTTGAACGTAGCCGCGGTGTAATTTCCACGGTATCGGAAATCGCGGATAAACCCATTAAAGCAGGCCGGGCTCGGACGATAAAAGGACGAGAGGAAACTACGCGTGTATCGTTCGGAGTTTTTTGCAGGAACGCGCGCAATTGTCGTTGGCTCGTAATCGAACGGAACAGAAATCTCGACAAACGACACGACTTCCCGGATGATTCGTTTTGACGCGATCGAGGGGAAGAATCGGTGGTTATCGCCTGTTAGCTCCGGTTTGAAAGGACGCTTTCATTGGTCCTATGCTCGCGGGACCGACGGATTGCCAAGTCTGTTGACACTGGCTGCATGAATGTAACGCGCGTAATTACCGCTCCCCGTGCATGTAGGAAACAAAAAAATCAGCAAAAGAAGCAGGAGCTGGTTTATACGCGGTAATTATTGCGGTCCGGCTTGGACGTATTTATATACGCTCGTTTCTAATTAAGTAGACTTCTCTAAATATTTAGCAGAGAATTCCTAATTGGTAATTAAAATGTATGAAATCGATTTCACGACGGCTGACTCGATACCGTTCCCCGGCGTTCCTTAAGATTCATGGAAATATCTGCATGATAATTCCTTTCTATAATTTTTTTAATCCTCAACTAACTTTTTGCCCGGCATCGCTGGCACGTTTTCCGCGCTGTTGACGCGGAAATGAGGAAGCGCGAGCGGCCGATCGAAGGGGTGAAAAAAATTTGTATCGTCCACGGAGCTCCGATAGACTAATTACGGGGACGAATTCAAGAGATGAAATTTTTTCTCCCGCCTCACTGGTCCGCGAATATTTACGCGTGAATAGCGATTCTATTAAAAACTGTTAATTAATATCTATCCGATAATGAACCGGCGAAATGTTTTCGTGCAAAGAGATGTTATATTACGGCGTTAAAAAGAAGATTCTGGTTTCTCTTTTTTTTTAACCCTTTGCACTCCGCTGTCCCTTCTCATGGGTTATTTAAGTTTATTATTGACAGGGAATTAAGTTATTCCAGCGCAACTTTTTGAGACATGTATATGGTATTTCCCTGAAGTTTTCTCTTGAAATAGCTGAGCAGTTGATAGCCAACGTACAGAATCCTTCGGATTGCAAAGGGTTAATATAATCATTCGTAGTAGGAAGTGGTCGTTTCGTAAGTCAGACGAACGATTCCTCGGAAAATTGCTCGGTGAGAGGAGGTCCGCCGGATACCCAACACGGGATCCCAAGGAGATGGTCGAACGCGAAGGCATCGTCGGGGCGAGCCTCCATTTGCAGGGAACGAACAGGGCTTGTTCCATTTGTTTTGTCTCCGTCGAATGATCCATTAGCGGAAGCGTCGGGGCTTCTATCGGAATTTCACTGGCCCCGCGCGGGATTCCCAGTTTCGATTTTTTTTTTTTCCCGGGAATCGAATGAACGCTCGCTCGAAAGAATTATCAGAATTTCGCGATGACACCACATTTTGTTACTCAAAGCTATTAGCACATGAAAAATACAACAAGCGCAGGGGTAGAGTAACGTCAAAAGCTTGCCGGTGAAAAAGAGGTGCCAAAATTGTTTCGGAAATGTTATACCTCACGGCCGAGCTTTCCGAAACTTTTTTTTCCTACTTGCCGGACTACCTTTACGTGTAATATTTTTTTGTTACCCGAGCTTTTGCAAATTTTCCGCTCCGCACGCGAGCACATTTTTTTTTCCCCTCCCCGACCTTTTCAACATTTAAAACATTTACTGCAACGACAATAACCACCGGCTCGTTGCGAAAGAAAGCCCCGGCAACAAATTGTCACGTGACCCGTGCACGACTCCGGCACTCGTTCGACATCAAAGAGAAACAGCACCTCGCCGAGGGGCGGAGGGAAAGAATGGCAGGGCAGCAAACGGGGTAGGTTAAATGAGATCCTGTAAACAATTCCCGACAAAGACACGTACATCAAGCCGGGTAACATACTAATCGACTCACTTTCTCTCTCTCTGGTCTCGCGCGCGCACCGCCCGGCCAGCCGGCCGGCCGGCCCGAACGGAGAACGGAAGCGTATCGAATCGTTGGAGCATCCAAAGTCACCGGTGATTTACAGGAGGCGCGCGCGCGGCTCGCTACTCTCTAAGAGGGTAAGCGCTAATTAAATGGGAGGTAATTAACGAGACAGCCTGACCGAGCGGCCAATTAAACCCGGGGAACTTTACGTATTGCCTGCACGAGCAATTCAGAAATCGCTCATAGATCTAACTCGAGTACGTCCTTCAACTTCCGTGAATCCGCATTGACGCGATCGGTTCGGTTCCCGTCGACGCCGTGACACGCCGCGGGATTCTAATACCTTTCGACGAAACGGAGAGAGAGTGGTAATTAAAAGTTTCTAACAACGAAAAATTCATATTGTGATCTGTGATTTTTGTAGAGGACAGTTAACTGTCAATTTCGATGGAACGAGAAATACGGTTAGATTCGAGTGGGAAAAACGAGGCTGGTCCAATCTTGCGGTCGTGCCCGTGGAAATAGCGAGAATAGAGCGTAACGAGGAAACATGGAGCAGGGCGACAGCGAAAAAACACGGCCTCTCTCGCGACAATTTTTAACGAATTCCAGCAACTGGAGAATTTTTAAAAAATCATCCCGACGGAAGGGACGCGCGAGGTAGGCGGGACGCGCTCGGGGGTTTCGAGTAAACACTTCGGCGTGAAGAAGTCGAGTGCCGGCGAGTAACAAACGCTTTCGCTGAAATAATGACATTCTGGGGAAACTGGCGCCAAGCTGCACGCTCGGTTGGAGCCACGAGATCGTTTTAAGTGACGCTCTGATGAAAAAGAAATAGAAAATCTTTATGGTTCTTCCTACCTTCCGCCCAGCGCTTTACGCGATTACGCGTCAGAGAAAATCTGATAAATATTGTATTTACCGAGAGATTATACGTATTTATAACGATCCAATGAATTAACACGTTGCCGCAAATCACGGCTATAGCTGTCGTGCACATTTTAATCAATAAAAAAAAGAACAGCGTTAGTACGAAGTGATACTGACGCATACACTTGTTAATTATTGAGTAATACATCGAAAAAAAGGTGTAGCATGCCAGACAGCATATTTATCATCTTTTTATGCGTTTTTTCATAGCCGTCGTTTGGTCCGGGAAGAGAAAAAATGACATGATGAGCAAATTACGGTTATAGCAGTCGACAGTTTTTTTTTGGAAGAGCTGTAGCCAAATGTGATAATTTTCATTTCCAAACATACAATTTACACTCGATTTCATCTGGCAGTCAAAAACAATCGAAGAAAAAGTGTTTCTGAGTCTGTTCGTCAAATTAAAAGTGTGTGTCGACGTGTTAATTGAAACTCGGGATAAAAGATTATTTTTCATTTGCGGATCGAAGTACAATGAGCACGTATCCAGCTCGATTTCAGGTACTCTTTCGTACTCTCGGCGTCTATGTACCAAGTCCGTACTGGCCACGTATCGAGAACTTCCGTTTCCACCGAAATCTCATTTCAATCCGGTTTAGCTGCCAGAATGGATAGAGTTTCGCGCATATAAGTTGTATGTAAATACGGATTTCGACTCGGGATTGTTAACTATAAACAGTGATGAGATGGATAGACCGAGAGCGAGATGATCCGTTTGCTAGATAGAAATTTCGTCCCTCGATAAGAACATGTGGGCGGGCGGTAGATAGGAAAACGCCGCCCCGGGGCTCGCGCGCGGAATTGCACAGGCTGGCGTACGGGGATATAGATGAACGTATGTAGTATGACTGGATTACGTAAATGATCCGTTCGTAAGTATTATAATACTTCCAACCGCTTATCGTTTACCAAGAAATCTGACCAAAATTACATCAGATAATAAACTAAAAATTGCAACGAATAATATACGAAATTATGAACAATATACTCTGCGCGTTGTTCGTTAAAATAGCACGTGTCATTATTTTAGCACGTTGCCAGAACAACTTTAATTAGACCGATGTTCCACCAGAAGAATTCATCAAAAATTATAGTACATCATATACATATAAATAATATGCAAAATTATGAACAACGTATTTGTTAAAATAGCTGTTATTCGTTTTGGATATGTTTTACATTGTTTTAGCACACATCTATAGCAGGTTTAATTATAACTCCTGAGACTTCTTGCGAAGAGAAGGTCTCGGCATCAGTTGTCTAGGCCGCTGATGGATCGTAACGCGTTTGGAGAACAAAGATCGATACCGTCGATAACGGGACCGGATATTACCCGTGTCGACGGAAATGAACGGGTTTTAATGGGCGACGCGAATTTTCCGACTCGAACTTCGTGCTAAAGGGTTGTAGATTGGAACGAAACTCGGATGAGTGGTACCCTGCGCTGTTTTCCCTTATCAATTTTGTTGCGCGTTTCTAGAGATTTAATGCCGTTGTAAATGTTAGATAGATGCGACGCTCGAGGAGCCCAGGCTTTGTTCGCGATCTAGATACCGTAATTACTTGCACCGAAGCATGTATCATTGCGAAGGATTTGTTGTGAATGCGATCAGATACCGGGGAACGCAGCCGCGTTTGGAGTATTCTTCATTTGCTTTATATACGATATTTGATCACGAGAGACGGAATGAAGCTGTTAATATATGTAGTTCATATTGGAAATTGAGTTTTCGCGTCGACTGTACTCGAGTGATTGCTGGGTACGAGTGTACTGATATTTGCACGACTATTAACACCGGGTTAATCAAGCTGAATCTAATGAAAGGAAGTGCACTGAACCTGGAACGGATACAATTTGGGAACGTATCGATACGGCTAATTTGCTTTGGTAAAATTTCCTAATTCGCTTATCGATGGAAAATTAATTTTCGAATTGTGACGAGCATTCCACAAAATCAATCGATGACTAATAAAAAGATCGAATGATTGACATCGAACGTTCCAAATTAATTAACATTAGATTGATAAGGTGAACTGGCCGAAGAGTCGACGACAAATCATTTATATATAAATATAATAATTCGCAATCATACTGTTCATTTTATTCGATTAACATTAGAATCAGTTTTATTAAGTAGTATTAAGCATCAAGAGAAACTGTTACTTTTATAGAAATTAAACCATCAGAATCTCTATATTTATAACTATGACCAACACGATCTGATTAATAAATGAATGAGAACGAAGTTTCATTTTCCAATCGTTAAATAAATAACAAAGCGAGACTGACACGGGCGTTTGTAAAACAAAAGAGATTCAGCCACCATTACGGCGGTCTGGCCCTTTGACGTTTACCTCGAGCACACGATGACGGACAAATTCGGTTGGGTTGAATTAATCAAATTATCACTATCTCTCGTCGTAGTTCAGATAGTACGTCTTTGAATAACCGACGACTTTCGGCGAGAAGTGAATACTAACCAGTTAAGGGTGACCGAGTAAACACTGTTTCCTAATTCAATTTCATTGCATTCCGATGGTCAACAGAATTTCGGACACGTCACTCTGCCTAAGGAATTTCGATCCGTTCCTGCGTTTTTCTCAACATCCACTTATTAAATGTTAATAATTGCCTGATAAAAGCTGCCGATAAGAACTCGTTTGTTCTTCGCTTGAAACTGATAGAAACAAAAAGTTCAAAGAGCTCTATTAAATCCTCGTTCACTTTCATTTATTCTTCTTGAGCCGTTATCAAGAAACGTAAGCCGTGGGATGCTATCGGTTTCCGGATAAACTGATTTTTGTTCCATTAAAGATATCGGCACGGAATTAGCTATTATTAGATCGCAATTAGCAGGACGAAGTAGGCCTCGAGATCGAAAAATCTTGATACAGACCGTTCCGTTAATGCCGTAGAATCCGTAACGGTAGCTGCATAGCTGCATGCACCCCGCTCGCTCGAATGCTTATTAGCACGCAAAATACCTTCATCCTCAAAATCCGCAGGTATAAGCTTTCTACGTTCCGACGGTTCGTTATTTCGTTACACATACCAAGTTTTCGGTTTCCCGTTTTACAAAGATTAATTGATCATTAGTCCGATTCTGATCCGTCATTTACCACAGGTATAAAAAAGAATAATGGACGAGTACTATAACGAGTAGCAAGTTGAATCCGCTACATCCTCGTAATTTACTAGTAACAACAATTTTCCTTCGTACAATCCTCAAATATTCGTTGATTCTCGTAATTTAATTATTACGAGCTGGATACAGTGCTCGGCTCTAACGGGTGGCAAATTTCTGCTCTCACATTTCCGGTGGAATCCGACGTGTCGTAAGTTGAACGATGGAGGCGGCTAATGCTATGTCGTAGGTCGAAGCCCGAACGCGGAACGTTATATCGCTTTTAAATCCGTTAATGCGGGCTTGGGAAAGGCAATTTGCATAGGTTTCACGGTAACGTACGCGAACGCGAGCCCGGAACTATCATTGCTACAGCCTGGATTCGTATCCTGCTAATCCCTTAGACTTTGCCCCCTGACGCTCGCATCGCGCCAGGGGAAAGAACTGCATTTAAATAAACTTCGACTCGTTCTTCTCGTACCATCGACGCGTCTGAACAGTATTCCCACATTTTCCTTGACCTCGGTTTTATGGAATCCACGTGTACAGTTTTTTCTGTTACTTCTGTTCATCGTTTTATTTGTCCCGTGTAATCTTTCATTTAAATACGAGTTTTGTAAGAAATACACGTTTGTTACAACGGGTTCACGTTATACGTCGGAGGATCGATACGAATTCAAAAGGTCGTGAGAAATCGGCGCCGATTATACATAGAACCGTTTCCAAGGGTCAGAGATATCTTACCGCCCTCAGATCCGTCGAAGCTTTTTCGACCCGCGCCTTTTTTCTCACGTCTCCCCTTTTCTCCCCTCCCAGATTTCTCTTCTCCGACCTTTTTGCACCCGACCTTTTTTTTTTGCACTCGACGCTGGGCGACGTTAAATCACACGAAAGGCTATAAATCCGGCGCATTTCCAGGACAGCTGATCCGGCAGGAAATATCAGTAAAGTGGAACAAACAAATCTCACGGCGCGGCGCGAACGCTTCGAGACAAATACAGCCTCTCTCTGCGGAACTATGCATGTATATCGTAAATGCGTCTCGTGCATCCCTTCGTATCCCTTCGAATTCACTGCTAAATCGAGCTCGTCCCGGAAAAGCACACGATACGTGAACGTTCTCCTTTTTTTATTCATAGCACAACGTTTCTCTAAAGCGCTCGCATTTAATACCGAATCGAGCTTTCAGTTACTTTATTTAGAATCGTGAGTTCTACCAATTTTATATTCAGCGTAAATGCATTTAATTCCTCGGTGAGTGTACCCAAAATATCGGAAATTTATTATTCATATATACAATTGTATTTAGATAAAAATATCTATATTGTGTATATAGTTAACACCAGATTGCCCGAAGTCATTTTGACTGCTTTTGGGCAATATAGATATATACGAAGTTTCAGTCTTTCTAATGTTAACTCTGGAGCACGGTGGGATTAAAAGCGAGCCACTTTTTTTTGGTATTTCATGGCATGGTGGGACATTTTTAGTCCTACCTCGAAATCTTGCAGTACCTGCATTTGCATAGGTTTATATTTATAATAGGTTATTATTTATTTATATTCGTAATTCTAGCATACCACTCAGATGTCCCTTTTCATTGCAAATTTAAGTTTATTATTGATTATTACTATTTTTTATCATTATTATTATTGACGGGGATTTAAGTTATTTTAATTCTCTGAGACATACATGTTTCCCTGAAGTTCCCTCTTAAAATAGCTGAATAGTCAACGTCCAGAATCGTTCGGAGTGCAAAGGGTTAATAAAAATATATCGATATTGCTTCATTTAAACGCCGATAAAATTCCTGTGCAACATAGGTCTATTTTTAATCTGAAATCCTGTGCCTCGAAGAGTTAAATACAAGTACACGATTTATCGTCGCAAACTCATTGAAACACAGATCCATTTAAATGGCTGATAACTCGGGCAAGAAGCCTCGCGAGGTAAACCGGAAGCTATTATCGTTTACCAAGAAATATGATCCCACGGTCGGATAAATGAGCCGGGCGATTAGGTGCCACGTGGGCCGGCCGTCTGGCTTGCCCGGGGACATACTCCTCGGCTTAAGGTAGCCCCGGGTACGTGGCCGAAAACCACAGGCTGCGGCCGCCGGCGCGACGTCCCGGGATTCCACGTGGGGAACCGGTAATCTACCGAGTGTCTCCGTCGGCTTAAATAACGAGCACTGATACGTCGAAGGAGCCGCGAGCACGGCTCGAGATAACGAGAGTAAAAGTGATAAAGGGATAGGAAAGGGGATCGCCGGGGAAACAGGAATAAAAATGAGGATAGTTACCGATGGATCTTTCATTTGATTCCGCGCCGCTGGAAAAATTGCATTTGTCCCCGACACAGCCTTTGGGGCGGGAGATACGAGGAAGAGCGAAAGGGCGCCCTGGGGCCTTTGCGCGAGATCCGATATTATGTTAAACGTTTTTAGTTATTCACTCGACGCTCCGAGAGATCCCCTCGCGCAAATCCGCCTTTGGTAATCGAGAGCGATTCGCGGAGAACCGATACCGTCCCCCTTACCGCGTCTCTCTTTAACGAATGATTGACCTTTGAAGGAAAACCCGAAAGGTTTATCGCCGTCTCTCCAGGGGTTGAAGAAACGAGCAAGGTAGGGAATAATGAAATATCTGCCATCACTATTTCTCCCTACCCGTCCATCTCGAATTCATGATTTCCGATCAGTCAGACAAATTGCGGCTGATTAGTCGAGAGGCAACGTTCCAAGGACAAAGGGGAACTCGGTTGCTCGGCCTCTCATCTTTCTTCCCTATATTCAATCTAAAGGTTTCCCAGCTGAATTTCACGGAAAACAAATTTCAATGGTATTTAGTAAACGCATTATTCTGTCGAAACCAGTACCCAGCCCAGGTAGGAAAAAGCAATTTTGACCGAACGGGTTTGCCGACAGCTTTGTACGCGGTGAAAGTGCGCGAATAAAACGCGTCCCATTGCGTAGACTCGTTTAACTATCCCGCGGTGAAATTATGGTAAGCTGGTGCGAACAAGCGCTTCATAAAGCGTCCGGGCGTACGTATCCGCCCCGCCGGTGAATGCTTTTCGACGGCTACGAAAAATCGATGATATTTCGATGCCGCGAGTATTCTCTAACAGCGACGGGGCTCGCTTTTTCGCCCGCTACCCGACATTTTCGCTTGTACATTTTCAAAGATGCATCAATCCGGGCCGACCTCGCGGCAGACGAATTAGAGGAGAGCGTTTATGTCGCTTAATGCACCCGCGTCATATTGAAAATCGATTTAGTTGCCGGTTATTAAAAGTCCATTCGGCGAGCACCGCCAGAATACCGTCCGCGCTCGTGCTCTTCTAATTAATGTTTCATTCATTATCTTTTACGTTTCACTGGAAAATGTTTAATCGAAAAGTTGCCAGCACTAATGAATAATTTCATCGAAGACGAGAGAGATCAAAGGATACCGTGCGATCCGAGCGCAATATGCTCGTCGACCGTTTGAAGACCCTTCAAGTCGACGTCACGACGGAAAGAGCCCGTGAAAACGTTGGGTTTCCTGGATATCTTCAAATAAACCGGTCGGGACGCAACGTTTTAAGCGATGACCCGGTTCATTCGGACACAGACGGGGAGAGCACGCGTCAAAGGTCGCGGGCCGCGGTAACATACGTTTTAATAACGTGTCAGGGAGAAACGAGCGTTGACGTTCTTTGGTCAAGTGTACGCCTGCCAAGGGACAATAGCCCGGGTAAGTCCCGTGGCCGGAATATTTCAGAGATAAGCCGTGGCCGAGGAGCTCCGCTTTGCCGGCAAAAGGAGCGTCGAACCAAGAGAGAACGAGGAGAGGCTATCGGCGGGTAGACCGATAGAGGAAATAGAAAAGAAAATAAGAAAATGTGGCCGAGGATAAGGGGAGATAAAAAGATGAAAATAAAAATTAGAAGGGAAGTCGGCGGGTAGAAACGCGGAGGAGCTATGTGTTAGGAGACGGGTAGAGGCAAGATATGCAAAGTTCAGAACTTAATTCATTTCTTAGGCGGCTCACGCGAACTCTGGACGTGCCAGATCGCTCGGTACGGTGTTATAGTTGCCATTGCGGCTTCCGTACATCCGTGGTTCCGCAAATTATTAACCGCAGTACCGGTGTTCGTTGGCAGCTTTGCTAAACAACTTCATCCCGTCTGCGGCGACACGAACCCTCCCTGGCCTCGTTCGATTTGAAAACTCTGCCAGGACGAATCCGGATCATTTATTTTTTAAAATTCTTTCCAGCCATCCCGGGCGCAGCAGGCTCGGCGAAAACATTTCGATGCTCGCCGATCGGAGTTTAACGAATTAAATTCGATTATCGAATCAACGCTTTGTTTTAATTTCTGAGTAAAGAATGTTCAATTTAGGGATAAAATCTGATGTATAATGAAAATAAAAGTAGAATGATTTTGAGAGGCAATAATTCGGCGCGATCGATGGGACGATCGCGGGGCCGGCGTTCTTTGTCTTTCGCTGTTTGAAATTCAAAAGCAGTCGGACAAAAATTGAAATCGCCGATAAACGAGGGGGACTGACCGTGCGCAGCGGCGAAAGATTGAAACGTCA
>SHCU01000092.1:172554-198236 GCA_004307685.1 Ceratina australensis
CGGATCATTTATTTTTTAAAATTCTTTCCAGCCATCCCGGGCGCATCAGGCTCGGCGAAAACATTTCGATGCTCGCCGATCGGAGTTTAACGAATTAAATTCGATTATCGAATCAACGCTTTGTTTTAACTTCTGAGTAAAGAATGTTCAATTTAGGGATAAAATCTGATATATATATAATGATTTTGAGAGGCAATAATTCGGCGCGATCGATGGGACGATCGCGGGGCCGGCGTTCTTTGTCTTTCGCTGTTTGAAATTCAAAAGCAGTCGGACAAAAATTGAAATCGCCGATAAACGAGGGGGACTGACCGTGCGCAGCGGCGAAAGATTGAAACGTCAATTACACTCGAGGAGCGAGATTATCGAAATACCATCGGTTTGAATTATCGCGGCGCCACTTGGCCAGGAATATCGATTATCCGGAAAGTTCATATAGAATGTAAATAAGCTCGTCCTCCCTCCCGCGCGTGCCGTTGTTTATACGAGCCTAGTGGCCATTTATTGTGCCCCCATCGAGCCGGCGCCTGTTCTACGAATTTATCTCCCATGCGCGCGCGAGCCTCTTATTCAACCTAAAATATTATTCGCGGAATTCATTTTTCTCCGCGCCGTTCGTTCACGTGCCCCGAAGTATCGCTGCAATAAGCTCTTTGAAAGTAGCGCGCGATATTAGTACTTAATGGAAAGATATGCAGTCAAAGATCCGGGGTCACGACCAGCCACACGACGCCAGACGATGCGAGCCCTTTTTATTGCCTCTCCTCCGGCCGTCTATCAATATTCCACGGCGCGATGCATAAAACAAAATCTTTAGTAAAAGGAATTTCTTCAAGCCGCTCGGTACAAGCGTAACGAGCCGGTTTGCATTCAGCCGGGGACAAAACACGGGGAATTACTCTGTTCGTCTTCCCGGTTGCTCGCTGGTTCGTATACTAATTTCAAATTTACGAAGCACGGCATGAAATTTGCTCGGTTCTCCTCGCTTAATAAGGGATGAACATTGACTCACCGCGGAAACGTGATATTGGGCTCGCACGTCGCTTATATCCGACCGAGGAGCGAAACACGCTCCTCACCAGGACCTACCCGGGGGGTAGGGGGATGAAAAAAAATTGCACGCTACGTGTAACGTTTGCGAACGAGGCCCGCCGGTATCTAAAGTGCACGGCCACTTAAACTGTGCCGCGCAAATGAATTCTATAAACACATCCGGTCTTCGCGCGCAGTATCCACTCCGGCCGGTGTTCCATTTCCCGGCGGGAATAAACTTTCATACAACGAGTGCGTAACGAAGCTTTTTCATCGAGTGAATTCTCGAGACGTTTTCGCCCGGAGAGGGAGCGTTTCTCCGAGAGGTCTAGGGAAACGTAGACACCGTGGCAAGCCCGAGAGTCACCGTTATTACCGGGGATTCAGAACCGGGGGGGACGGTGAAACGAGCCACGTATCGTCGAGAGGGTGAAAGACAATTCGGGGAATAAGAATCGCCGGCAGCATTTCAAGAGATTTTCGAAGGATAAAGTTCGCGCGGAGCGAGGGAAATCTCGAAGGATCGCGCACGAATCTTGTCCGAAGGCCGCTCGTAAGCGTTTCACGGGACGTACGAGAATTGCCGGCTGGATCCGTTTCCAACGTTTTCAATCGCATACAATTATTTCTCGCCGGGGATACGAGCGCGGTTAGAGATCGTCGCGGTAAAACGATCGGGTAAACACTGTAATTCGGGATTCGAGAGTTATCAGCCAATTTCCTAGCCGGATACCGAACGCTCGCGCTGATTTATCTTTGCATATTTAAAGAGGGATCAGGGTGGAGGGGTTGGCCGTAATTTAACGGGACGCAATATGCGTGGGCGAGCCACGCGAAAGGATGCCGCGCCGCGGCAGATAACGGTCTCGCGCGTATCGCATTTCTGATCTATATTTGATGACTCTATTTAGATACCGAGGAGTATCTTCTCTATCTCGTGGCGATGCCCGGAGGCCTGTTCCATCGGCATTATGCCGTGCGTGGCACGCAGCGAGCACGCACATTCCAGCACGCGCAGCTGTTCCGGCGATCTCCGGAGTTCGAGAACGGGATATATCGATTCCTAGCGACGTTCCGAGGATGCCTCGCATTATTACAGCCTACCCTGGCGCACGCGTTCACCGATAAATAGAATTTTTTTATTACGTAGACACGTGACAAATTTCGTTTCGACGAGAATACTTTCAATTTCCAGTTTCAATAAAAGATTTCAGATTAGATCCGAAACGGCGAGCATAAAAGTAGAGTGTCAAGCTTAATACTTTAATGAACCAGACTGCACCGTAATTGCCGGCAATTCCGATCAGCTCCTTCGCCTCTCATCCCGGTTTTAAGTCGTTACGACGTCGGCCAGGATAATACCCGGCTGATCCTCGGGAATCGGGGCGCAATGTTTAGCGAACGCCTGGATTCATACGGAAAACAATTAAAAGCTTGTACACCGCGGCACCCGTTTTATAAAACTGTTTCACGGAAACGTTCGGCTCGTTTCTTCCGAGCCTCATCTGGTAACTTTGTAATTTAAAAGCTGTAAAAGCTCGGTTTACCGACGAAATGATACGTCAGCCGAAACGAACCGCGGACAAATAATTACGCCGGGACAAAGGGACAAAGCCGAGGGACAGGACTGTTAACGAAGAGCGCGAAATTAACTTCAGCCTTCATTCGTCGCGCGACAAACCGTGATGATAATCTATGATTTTTCGTATGTTACTTGCCGGAGTTATTTCAACGTAATTAGTCGAGGTAACGTCGGTGAAACCTAATCGATCTTCAAAGCACGGAATTGAGTGTAAGAAACTGGCCCGAGATAGCTCGAGAGAAAGGTTCAACTGGCCGGCTGCCCTATCGCGGTGGCACAATGCGACACTTGGTAACAACGTTAAACCAAAACAGCGTGGCTTAAACGATCTAATTAAAAGCGAGCAGGACGAGGCGATAAGGGTGGCGTTGATTGTAATTGAAGTGGAAATGGTGAAGGCGCGCGAGAGATGCCGGGGAATCCAGTGTGAGGGAGAATCCCTCCCTCGGTGACACGTTCACCGCGGCTTTGTTCGACGCCCGCCGCGGAATGATCATCCGAGAAGGAAAATCTCGGGTCCGGGGGCCAGTGCGTTGAAAAGCGCGAATGAGTCAAAAAGTAATTACAGAGAAGATAGGAGGAGAGCCCGGGCTGAATCTTTGCAGCTCGTTCCGAGAAAGAAGGATTGCCGGACCTCCGTGTGCCGTTCTGCGAATGACAAGCGGAGAGAGAGAGAGAGAGGGAACGCGAGAACTCGCTGCTCCTGATAAATCACGATCCATTCCGTGTAGTTTAAGCGCGATTAATTCGTCGCTTTTTATACTTTCTTCGAAGCGGGCGATCATTTAATTCCATTAATTGTACCGACGGTCTTCCGTACAGTCATTAAAGTCTGAAGAAATTTTTGTTTAGCGAAGTTATCCCCGGCCCTTGTTGATATTAAAAGTTTCTTTATGAGAAGGTACAACCCGGGAAAAACTATTTTGCAAAGCCGGCTGAAAAGTTTCTTTGTATATCCAGGAATTATATTCAACCACCTCTTCTTCCGGGTCGTATTCCGCTTTCGAACTTTCGCCACGCTCAATTTCAGCCCGTCGCCGCGCCGGTTCGAAAGGGGTACCGAGCTAAACTCCCGAGGTCTTCTTCGCTGAATTCGCGTCGCGCGGTGAGATCGATACAGGCGAATCCCGTTTGAAATTTCGTTCGGACCGTGGCCTCTTAAAAGCGCAAACAATCTCCCTCGCCCCCTTTCCTTACGGTGAAAGGGGCTATCCCTTCGAGAACCAACGCTTCAAGGGCGAGACCCTTGTCTGTCGGCAGTCTGCGGAACGCTCCTCGCCGCGGGGGAAATCTTTTTCCAGATACAGTGGGGGGCAATTTATTTTTAGCCCGACGCCGTATTATGTCGCTACCAACGCCCTTTCGAAATCTCCTTCCCTCTCAACCACGGACGATTAGAAACTTGACCCTTTTCAGATTTCACCAGGATTTATCGTTCCGTTTTTATTAAGCTCCGTCACCTGTTTGACGCGTTCAATGACTCGTGTCATCGGACGCGAGCTACACGCTCACCATCGATTAAATTAACTTTTTATCATCTAATTATTCGAAAATTTTATTATTATTACGATTGTTTGCTAGGTGAGTGAAAATTGTAGTAACGCCTGGGAATTTGATCAAAGATGCGAATAAAATTTCTGGGTGGAAATTCAGACGATAAAGAGCGTGGAGTCGTGAAAGGGGAGACGGATGTCGAAAAATCGAGCTCGTGAGAAAGTTCGGTGTCAACGTTTCGAGAAACAGGGGCGAGGCGAGGGGCTGGGAATAGTGATGTGGGTCCGAAATGGCGGCCACTTCGCGGATAAAGCGAACGTTTTCGTACGGAAAGCTCGTTGGATCGGCACTCGATGCAGCGTTTGCGGAAGAATAGTGGAGAAAGGGTGGAAAGGAACCGTGGCTAAACGAATGGAACGGGGCTCGAAGATGGACGAGAAAGTTGCTGGGAGGAAAATGGCTCCGAAAAGGCCGAGCTTAATGCGCGCCCGCCTAGAAACCAAGACAAGATACGTTTTATCCTGACCATTCCTTAAAATCCGGCACTCAAGTAACTCTGCATAGGAAGACATCGGAAATACTTTTAACAGAATATCTGAATGTCTCTTGTAAATTTGTAGATTTCATGAGTTCTCGCGTAAAAAAAAAATTAGAGGTTCGTAATTTTGCATAATCGTTAATGCATTAAAAATATTTGATTAACAATTTTATTTCGCGAGTCACGGTTGATAAAAATCATCAAAGATTTATCAGGCGAGTAGAACAAGTGGGAATATTTTCTTAAACTTCGGGGCCACAGAACCTCAAGGAATTTTAACAAACACTTCGCTGACGTACCTGTTCCGTCGTACCAAACGGTCGACGACACGTTCCCAACAATGAACCCGTTCTTACGTGGCATTAAGTTGCCAGCTTTTTGGTCCGCGCAAGAAGTAACTAGTTCATCCCGGATACGTATATACAAAGATGACCGGCAAAAACCGAGGAATTGGAGGTGTAACACTGTTGTATTGTTGGTACTTTCGCGTGGTTTCGTTCCGAGTCCCCGGGGGAGTCGCGCGAGTAACCAGAATCTTCGGGGCATCTGCGTCGTAAATCTTCGCGTTTCCCCAGCGAGCCGGCCATTTCCCCTCGAAAATCTCGGCGCACGAAATAAGTTTAAATCAGCTTTCCCGGCCACTCGATTACGTCCGTTCGGTCGATCACCCGACTTAATTGAGGCTTCGACGACTCCCCGGCCAAACGAACCTCCCCGAGTCGAGCATCACCTCGGAGAAAATAACTTCGCGGTCCAATGCCAAACGGTAAATTCGGAATTTCCATTCTTTCGAAAAACGAACGCAGGATCCTATTGTTCCTAGAGGGATCGCACGATGCCTTTATCCATAGGGATTGCGACACACCGGCGCGCGGGTTGTACACGGTTGTAAACACGCGCGTGTACAAAGCGGAACGAGACGCGGTACGGGGAAGAATAGAATTTTCTCGGCTGCCCGGGAAAAAGGCGGGCGACATTATTCGCGAATATCCTACGACATCAAAGCCGCCGGTAAAAGACCTTCTATTGATTGAGCAGGTTCGTTAACGGGAATGAATAGAGGAGAGGGGCAACTCACTCAGTTTCGACGCGGGAACGCGAGCATTGTGAATATGTTCCCTTGTCATTCTGTTTATTTCGTAAATTTCGCTGATTCCGGTGAAAACGGTCGAGAACCCATTTTTTTGCCTACACGTCACTCTCCCGCGTCTTTTGACCCATGCGAAATCAATTACCTTGGTACCGAACGAACAGTGCGTCGTTCTGGTAATTAGAAGTCGAGATTTCAACAACCGTTTACCAATTTCGCGAGAGTGATGCCGTATGCAAAAAGAGCTCGAGGATATAATTTTTCAATCAGGTTTTCGCGTGCACTATTCCGGGTGCCGTGTCAGGCGAGATTTCGAGTTGATTTGACGCGTTAATTTTTCAACGATTCGGGGTACGGTTAAAAGGATTTACACGAACGGTTGAAATGTACTTATTCGGGACCAGTTGAACTCGCTGCATCAAGCAAAGCTCTTTGTTCCGCGATCGTCTCAGAAATTAATTACCGTTTCTGATAGTACACGGCTCACGGGTAACAAACGCTGGAATTGCTGTCTTCCCGTTCGCGGGGGTAGCTAGCTAGGTATCCGTCCGCGGGCTCGCGGCGACGCGCGCGAGCGTTTCACGCTCCGCGTTCCATCAGTACCCCGGCCGCGATTAATGTATTCCGTCAAAGAACCGGGCAAAATGCAGCCGGGAGATCGCGTAACGCGCGCACGCCGCCGTGAAACGCGCATTATCCTTGCTTACCATGCGCCTGGACCGGAGGGAGAGCTAATTAATTCTCTACTAATTAAGTTGCCTTCATAATCCGCGGGACACAATTGCTTCGCCGCTAGAATGACAAATGAATTAATGCTCCGTCGGGCCTTCACCGCTTCAACTCTCCTTCAATGAGCTGTGAACCGCTCGAATCCCGTCTTGTTCACCGCCGCCGATGAATCGCGCGAGCCACGGGCTGACAAAGATTTTTGATCATCCATGAGTTCAAAAATAAGAGTAGTTTCAAGTGAGATGGAATTACTTTGAAAAGCGGTAGTAGCACGTAGAATATTAGAAATTATAAAAAATTCCTTGATTCGAAATAATTACAGAATAGCAAAAATTACATTTTTGCTAAATTTTGGCACAGATTATACGGCTCGTACAATCTTCTTAGCTTCTCGTGTTAATCATATCGGGCTTATCGCCTATTGAAGACATTTGTGAACGTTGTACCCAAAACGGGAAATTTGCAGAGCAACGGTGATTATGCACTAAGCCTGATTCATGAATGCGCCATTATTGTCCCATTTGCTAGCCTCCATTCAACCGTGGATTTCGAGAATAGATCCAATCGCGCGTTGATGGTTTCACCGTTTACACTTTTAACTATTGTATTACGTATCATTTTCACGTGATTCATTTTGATAAATGAAAAGCACCCGCGAGCACCTCGATTCCCCGGCTGCTTCCCACCTTCGACGTTAATGACGCGTTAATGAGAAATGCTCGCGCCCGTTTTTTTTTCCGCAATAATTTCTCGGTCCCCGCGACTGTTGCTCCGAGCGCGACAAACTTTTCCCATACATCAGAGACTCTCACGGTAAATTAACCGGAGGTAATCTCCCATTAGGTCGTTAATTACCCTCCCGCATATTCGAGGATCGACAAGGTATACCACTTTCATCGGGGCCGGGTAACGTTTGGAAAAACGGGGCTTAATCCGAATCGCGTCGAATCTACAGAAAATCTGATTTGTCGCGACTGAATCGATTCGATTATTGCGTCCCCTCGGCCAGATTTATTGTATCGCACCTTTGTCGAGCTTTCACCGAGGGATTACGCGCAGTCTACAAAAAGGAAGACGCCGGCTTTGACAGATTATCGACGAGTTTGTAACACGTTTTTGTCGACGACCCACTCTATCCGATCGCATGATTAAATATCGTTCATCCTACCCGGCCAGCTACTCATCCCTCGTTACGTACGTAGCGAGATACGATCTTGATGAAAATTACGGATATACAGGAGAAAACTGATATTTGTATAGCAGATACTATATGCAAAGTATACGTTACATTTCCGAGAAGCTTTTCATTAATAATTTCTGGTCTTAAAAGATGAATTTACATAAGTAACTGATCGGATTCATTCCCCGAGTTAATGTCCGTTAAACCTTCGCGGAATTTCATCCGTATAAATTTCCATGCAACCCACGGCACAATAAAACAGCGGAGGAATTCATTCTCTTTGAAGGATACCCTCGTTACGATCGAATATATCGTTGGGCTAGCTCGGGTACGAGTCCCAAGCCGGTCATTCGGAAGTAACTTAAGATTGTAACTATTCCAACCTTCCCTTAGCCCCGGTTTCCCAAGTTTCCATATGAAAAACCGGATATATACCGCTTCCCAACCTCCTCTTCGGTTCGCCGTTCCTTTCACGTTCTTTTTGCTCGATTCGATATCGCAACGCGAGAAAAAGCCGAAGGTAAAGAGGGCGGAGGCCCGCGAGGGGCGACGGGTACATCGTTTTCGATTTTCCTCGCCGCCCCCGGGAGATTCGAATCAGCATCGATTTACATAGCCGACCAGTAGTTTTCGAGCGCGAAAGAACCCCCCCTTGAACCCGTGGCTTGTTTCTTCGTTCGAACGCTCGCCCGATGATTTTCGACGAAAATTGTCGGGAGCCGCGCCGCCGTCGGTGCAATTACTGGAAATTCCCGGTTTAAATCCGTTCGCCGTGAAATCTGGTAATTAAAATGTCGCGGCGCGTCACGATTAAATCCTTCGGCCTTTCAACTCGAAACAGGCGTTTTCGAAATTAGAGAGAGCGAGAGAAAAAAAGTAGAAGCGGCTAACCCCGTGTATCGAGATTTTTTCCGACTCCCCGGGTCATAATGCCGTTCACAAAGGGCTGCGAGCACCGCGTCGCGAACGAGATTTCTCCCGTCACCTTTGACCAGGCCCCGCACCTTTTGACGCTCTTGCTTCCGCGGCTACCCCTCCGGGTATTAATATTTTATGGATATTGTAAACGAAGTCAGGCGACGATCGTGCCTACCTCGGCTAAAAATGAACCGTGGGGCCGTTTCTCCGCCGCTTTCACCAGAAATAAGCCCGCCGCCTGCCGCTCGCTAATTGACCTGTCCTTTTCGCCGGCTCTGTGGTCCCATTTAAGGCCGACGTCGAGTCGATTGCAAAGTCGGCGCTGACACAAAGCCGGCTTTCACCAGAAGGAAATATCTATTCGTCGAATGTTATTTCGATAAATTCCCTGACCACGTGGCCGGATGCGCGACAGTTTCATTCTTTCTCGATGAATGTTGTCAGTGGTAACAAAGGGTGTCATTACGCCGCCGTTTCGACGGAGAGACGGTTCGCTGCGTCCGATAACCGCTTGCTAATCTGACCCATTTATTATCCGGCTCCTCCTCCTCCTCCTCCTCCTCCTCCCGGTTTTTCAATTGCCGTGTCGCCTTAACTTCGAGAGCCGTTCAACGTGAAATTAAAAATGTATTACGTCTACGTAAGTTACGTCGTTACGCGAGGAAGATCATTCGCGGAAAGAATGGACCGGCGACGATCGAACCGTTCGAACGGAATATACGTCGCGTTCCGCGGAACGTGATCCGGCATCGGCGACGTTTATTAATTGCAGGCAGTACTCCGGCCGGGGCCGACGTAATTAATCATAATTTGCACTGTCTGCATGTTCCGGTGGCTCTGGTAATTGGCCAGGACATCGTGAGTACGTCGGAGAAGAAGAAACGAGGGTGGAGAAGAGAGAAATAAAGAAGGGTCAAAAGCTCGTGCCGGTAAACGAGATCCCGAAACGTCTCTTTATTTCCTACCTTACTAATCTGCACCGCACGTGGGTCCCTACACACTTATAACTAATGAATTGCTAACTGCGCCTTAAAACTGATGGCCTAACTCCTTCCACGTGTATCCCGTTAATCCATGGGGAATACCCTGATAGAAAGTAACGTATCTCATTTGATAAATAATTTATCTATTTTTCTTGCACTTAATAAAATGCTTTTACCGCGAACCTCGCTGACATCGTTAACATATGAACAACGAGAGAGCGTGAAAATTCTACCCTATATCTTAAACGTTTCCAAGATAAAGCGTCAGCAGGTCCTCGCTAATGAAGCTCATTTTGAAAGTCGGCCGAGATAAAGAAATTTTCCAAGCCTGATGCTCAACTTTCTTTCCTTTCCCGGGCTACGTGATGGGCTATCATCTTTTGATGATGGCCGGAACGAGGCTCCCTCGTTACTCCGATTTGTTAAATTAGTCGCGGTGACGTCGACTTTGGACGCGGGCCTTCCAATTTGTCACGACAAATGACTTTAAGTCCGATTCACGGTCATAAACCCAAGACGAATCGCCGCGCCTGGTCCTTAAGATCTGACGTGTTAATAACAAGAAACGATTAAACGAGATGGAGGCGGCGAGACTTATTGAATCGTTTCCTCGATGCAAATTTCACTCATACATATTTACCGAGTGTGTAAGGCGTGCACCTAATTACGTGTATCCCCAAGCTGGAACCACGAATAAACACTCTACCGTCGGACCCCTTATTCTCCGTAGATGCGATCAGTCAAATTGAATGTACTTACTGGGTCTCGGGTCCCTATCTCGACAACGACATGGGTGGAGGTAATACGAATATAAAGAGGCCATTTCCACCCTAATTTCTCGCGTGTATCGATAAAAGGCACTAAGTGCGGTCCTCGATTACGGAGCACACCGCCGCAAATAGCTTTGAGAATATTTAATTTCGTCCACGGGATGCCGGGAGGAAAGCTCTCGGCCGGCGAAAGAGCTTTTCGCTGCCACGCTAAGGGTTCGACTGATAGCCCAGTAAAATTCGTGCCGCCGATACCTTATCGATTTTTCACCGAACCAACCGCACAGAAAAAACACAGTTAATAAAATGTATGAAAAAAACTTACGGTGAATACGCGCACGGTTTGTAATTAGTATTTCGTATCCATTAATCGTTGAATTTATTTAATAAGACAGCGAAATTTCACTGACCATACGGTTCCTGCGGGGTCAGAGGACGATTGATATCCTTATCACTTAACAGCAGAATCCTCCCTTCGTTTGAATATCCCCTGGATCCGCGAAGGGTTCCGCCCTTGTGATTTAACCGCTCGGCCGAAACACGCGTATCTCGCGATATTTATGTGAGCATATGTGCATAGAAACGTTGCTCGTTAGAATAAATTCGAGATGCCCGGCCCGGGCATGATATCGCTTTATCCGCGCGTGTTCTAACGATAGAACGTCCGAGGTGGAATAACGAGAACCGAGACGTAAAGAGCTCGAAAATCCTCTGTTACGTGATCCCCTTAATATTATCCGATCCCGGTGAAAAATACAAGAGCTAAGTGTCGTGGGACCCTGGTACGCGACCGGCCTCCTTCCGCTCCGAATTGGAAGGCCTCGTTGCTCCAGTTGGCTGACATGTTTAAGCGTCGGAGACCCGTTTCCCGGTCCGGCACGTCGAGTCCCACTTTCACGGGGATTATTCCCAGTTGCATCCTGGTCAGTGTCCGCGACGCGTGAATCGACTGCCTCTACGGTTCTCGCCGCTCGGAAATGCATCTTAAACGGGAAATCTAAATTATTCCCGTTCCGATAAGATAAGAAGGAGGTAAAATCGATTTCCTTACCTCCGGAGGAACAACTTCTTAAATATAGAGCACCGCTTATCGCGTTAATCGAATGATATAAAAAAGAAAAAAATGGATATCGCGAATGCCTGCGGTCTAAACTTCGGGCAATAAAATGTTATAAAATTCTCATAATCCGTTCGCCGTTAAAAAACGTAGGGGGTGATAAGAGCACGTGCGCGCCGTATCAACCTTACTAATGGCGTCTTACATTTTTGCGGCGCGGCAATTTTCTACGCGGCCGATCCTTGTCGTTCCCCCTTTTCAGGGTCCCGGGGATGATTTATGTAGAAATAAATTTGCGAGCTACTCGCCGTGGCCTGCCGTTCATGCGAAATTTACGCAGCTTCCTCGGCACCGATTCACTCCGGGACACGCAATATCGCCCATAAAGGAGCAGAGGTATCGCTTCGTAGTTTGCTAAATCGCGGAGCTGATGCCGGGCCCGATTCGAAACAAAGAAGCGTGACCAGAGGCGAGCGGACACGATGGATTATCGTGACCCGCATAAATCATTCACCCAGCTATCTCCCAGTCGTCTCTCTACCTCTTCTTTCTCTCTCTCTCTCATCCATTAGGTGGATATCGAATTAGAATGTGGAAAATAGTTATAATTTAGTCTGATTACGATATCCAAAATTCGAGGACGCGACGCGAAAAAGTTTCCGACGAAAAAATAAATCTTTGATAAAAATATGTGTTACCATCCTGATTGAATAATTAGTAGTGTAATAGTTGAATAGTTAATAGTGAGTTATGCGTGATGCTCACGAGGCGTCGATCTACTTGATCGCGGAAGGGATGCCGGGTGATAGGGGAAGGTAGTATATAAGTAGAGAGGTAGAAGGAATGATGAGTCGTTAGCCTTGAGTCGTAGCATCAAATCGTTAGCCGTTAATCATTAATTATCACTAGTCGCGATCGAGAGCCTTGGCATTTACTATACGAAGGAATCGTTGGCTTGTATTGTATTTAGTTAGAGCGGAGGTAGCTCGAAGTAAAAGTTAGCAAGAGCAGAAGGAGCTCGGACGAAGGAGTTGCGTTAAAATCCAAGTTATTGTATCGCCCTTAAATAGAACACGAATCTAGTTTACGTTAGTTCCATAAAAGTGATTATTTTATTTGTACATTTTACTGTCTAATATGACATATGTTTCTCGAGTTCAGCCCCTTAATATATTTGAATGAAAGGGCGAGAAGAGTCGGATGCACCGCGTCCGGTTGAAATTCCTTTGGTACCCGCGGGACCACTTGCAGGCGATGTTTACCCGGCTAGGAAGGAATGAATTAAAGAGGGCCGGCGGGCCACTCCCTTATTCCCTTATCGCCTGTTCGGCCGTTTCTCGCGCGGCACGCTTCGTTGCCTTTTGTGAACTCGTTGTTTTCTCGCGAAGCCGGAAATCGAAACTGATCGGTGGGGTCCAGGGCTAACTCGTGAATTTATTCGCCGTCGCCCTACCCCCCCCCCTCCCCTCCCCGTCGCGCTCAATGAAAAATGTAGTGCGTCAGCGTGGAATAAATTTCGGTGAATTTACGTTGTCGCGCGCCTCCGGCATCGACGGCCCCCGGGGTTGGATCGTTTTCTATTTGCGACGTAAATACTTTACCGTACAAAAGTCACTCCCGGTCCGCAGCGGGAAAATGAGAAATGGTCAACTTGCCAATGCACTCTCTCGCGTGACAAATTCCACTCGCCGATTCCCGCAGAAATGCACAGAAGCTCGTTTAATCATTCGCGGAGCGCAAAGTACAGGAATATCGAATACATGATACCGTTTCATTTTCTTCGGGCGAACAACAATTCTGCGTAAAAGGGTCTTAAGCGATATTCGCGAACTTTAATTCCGAGAGAGCAATGCCACTTTTCCGCGAGCGCCAGATATAATTCGGATATTTTTAGCGCGTGTCTAAACGGCACGGAAGGTAGCAGAGACTAAAAAAAAAGGGTTGGCTGCGGTATTCAATTTCCCAGTGGCAGCTTAAAAGCGTGTCCACCATCCGGTAAATTGAAAATCATAAACCCGGGCGTCGTTTTAATTCCGCGACCAAAGAAAGATCGGTTCTCGTAAATCTCGCGTGCGATGCGTGGACGGTGTTTCATTCCATCCGCGGGTGTAACGTCGTGCATGTGCACGTTGAAACCGCAGCGAAGGGTGGGAGCGAGGGAGAGGGACAGGGAGAGAAAGCGCGACTCTCGAGTGGATTGCAGGCCAACCGTATTCGTTATACGTAATCTCATAATATTTCAGTTGACGTCTGCAGCTACGTTCCCATGACGTACGAAGTTCGGTGCTCTATCCGACGACTTGAAACACGCGATGATTTGTGGTCGAACCTTCCTCCGTCTCACCTGACCTCGTCGTACGAGGAAGAGGCCACGTACCGTTTCGGACAATTATTTCGGACCCACTACTGCTTATGTGTGAGTCCTGTTTTTATTTCGAAACGTCAAAATTATGTTAAAAGCTAGCAGCATTATATATACGCCTTCGCAAGTCCATCAATATACACGAAAAACGTATATGTACGCTCTCACAAATCCATCAATGTATTCTAAAAGCGTTGCTGAATATAAATAAAAAAAATTGATATTTTTAATTCTTTGCCATTATTATTTTTTAAGAATGGCATAAAAAACGTGCCGTCCATATAGATGGATTCGCCCGAGAGCACGCTGCAGTCAAAGGGTTAATGCGAGATCGAGCACTGTAAAAATGAGGCATAGACCTATTACTACGTTTGAATATTCGACCGCTAGGGAAATCGCACATAGGCAGTAGTGGGTGCAAAATAATTGTCCGAAGCTGTACAAACTTTTCCTCGTCGCATTCACAATTTCTTCGCGTTAGCTAGCAGAATTCATTATTACATGCAGCGCGTTATCAGTTGCTATCGATCGAGTTTACGTACGGATTCCCTCCGGCCGTGGAATCGGCTCCGGTTTCACGTAATTTATCACCGCGTAACCGCGGCATTAGTTATTTTTTCCCGTGCAAAGCGAATACGTAGGTCGGTGAGAAAATAACAGTTGATACTAAAAGAGGCTACGACGAAAACGGGAATCGATAAAAACGGTCGATCCGCCCTCGCCCTTTGCTCGCAGCCACAAAGTGGACCGACTCGTTTCGATTTTACGACGAAACACGCTTTTCGCTATATTACAGTTCCCTTCATTTTCTTTTACTTCCACCCTCCGTTTCGTTTTTTCTTTTTTTTTCTTTTTTTTTAATATCGCCACAGCTACGGGGCGCGACTCGAAAAAACCTGCCTGGATATTATGGTCCGCTCCTCTCTCTCTCTCTCTACACTGATTGACCGCGAGGATCCCCGGGTTAATGGTAAAGCAAAAATTCCCCGCGACGTTGTACAATTTTCTATTCATATTTCAAGTAGAACGAGACAACTTTATGACGAGGTAACTAAACCGGGCATAAACAGTTTTATCTTTGAAAATATTAGGAAAGTTTCGAAAAATGTTTCAGCGCGCCGCGCTTTTAAAGTCCCGGGCGATCGTTAAAATCGCGCGAGCCCTGCCGAAATTTCTCAACTGCGAAACTAATGACACCGGAAGCCGGCCGTGGAACAAAGGGCGGGCACGAAAATTGCGGCCGAAAAGTTATCGCCGACATTTTCGCCCTTCCCGGCTTGAACTTTCAATTTATTCTACCCACCCTTCGGATCCACAATCTCTGGCAAATGTCGCGCCTTCGGCGAAAGCAATCGATATAAAAAGAGAAATAAAATAAAAATGGGATTCACGGCGATATTTTAATTTCGTTTGACGTTCCTACTCGCGAACATTTCTCGCGTCGAAGCAGAAAGTTGCGGGAATATTTAAAGGATGAAATAAGACGCGGTGTATCGCGTAACTTATGTTTGTACCGGGAAGAAACCGAGGCGGACACGCGTTTTGTCACACAGGTTGACGCAAATCGTCGCGAAGTGTTTTTCCGCGCGGAATGCAGCGCGACTTTTTCCTATAGCCAACATCCATCGTGTGCGTACACAAACGTCCACTATTTCAACCGGGAATCCCCCGGCTAAGGCGCTTTTAACTCCGTACGTCTTCCGAACATAAATTCTGGTAATGTAAAAATAATGTTCCCAAACGGAACAACGATACATTAAGGGCAGCCGCGGAAAAACGCGGCTTTGTCCGGTTATTCATTGATACTGGGAATCGGTCGAATAAGATTTTTCTGATACGCCCAACGGGTAAAACCATTTTTAATCAACGACCTTACCGGTAGGAGAGATATCGTTGTACAGCTTCGGGCAATTATTCTGAACTTATGTGTGAGTTCCCTAGCAGGACGATATTCACATGTATTAAGTTGGTTAATAAGTTCGTAGCGTTCTTGTATTTTCTTTTGTTTTACAATGACTTTTTTACTGTTTGACAAAGTGTATAATATTCATTCGATAGAGCTCTTTCTACTCTACAAAACTGTGCTAATTGTCTTTTCGAATGATTTAATTTTGTACTACTTTTGAGGCTTAGAAATGGAATATCCAGAAGGTAAAAAGCAATATTTTCGACACGTGGTCTTCTTCGCTTTTCATCGGGGTCAAAAAGCTGCTGAAGCAGCCAGCGACATTTACAACGTATACGGAGAAGGTGTCATAGGCGAGTCTACAGTATGGAAATGGTTTACAAAGTTTAAAACTGGCGATTTTTACATCGACGACACGCTTCGCCGTCGAAGACCTTCTGAATTCCGCGAAGAGTGTTTCCTTATGGAGGAGGACGATCACTAAATAAGTTGTGAATAAGCCGAAAAAATAAACTGTGATCATAAAACGATTCTCAATCACCTTCTTATTTGATAAAAACGCTACGAACTTATTCCCCAACCTAATAGTAAGAAATTTATTGGTTTATGTTTCAATGCTCCGGCGTATGATGATGCTGCCAAAGCTTAAGCCTGGGGCATTGAAACATAAACGAATAGATTTCTTACTACTTGTGAATATTGTCTCGATAAGGAACTCATACATAAGCAGTAGTGGATACTGAATAATTGTCCGAAGCTGTACGAGACCGAACGCAGATGGAATAGGAACCTGCTTGGAGTACTATTTGTTTAGGTAACCTCGAAATCGTGGCCCGGGAAAAAACTATGGAAAAATACGACATGGACATCGGAACGTTTGTGGACGGACATCCGGGGAAAATTATATTTCTGATTCAATTTCATTCGACGGAGTCCCTGTTTTTCCAGCGGCACACCGAAATCGGATGAAAAACAAGTCCGAGCCGCGGCCCGGTAGAAAATCTAGGGAAAATCGTTTACCCGGTCGATCGTCCTTGCGGGAAACCTAGTAATCGCATCACCGACAATTCGATGCTTTAACAACGTCAAACGAATAAAACAATTTCCCGCGTTGTCGTCGCTGCTTTGACGCGCGCGTGTGTGGCCCCGTCTCGCCTTTGCTCTCTCCGCGCAGCAACGAATTTCTCATTATTGCGATGTCACGAGCTTTGAGCGGCGGGGAAAACTGGGTGTCCGATTACTCCGCGTCCCAGCTACGAGCGGCAGCTTGATTTTCAATTTTCGTCGCTATGCCCAGTAAACGCGAATAATACGCGGATATTGAAACGATAGCCGACCGTGTTCCCATAGGATCAACGAATAAGAGCACCGAAAAGTGGAAGATTTATTTCAGCGGATGTTCCTCTCCGTTATCAGGCCCGTCGAGGCAGACATCCGCCGCTGCGTCCGTTCTCGCGTCCCTGTAATATCCCGATGGATCGGCTGAACGCAATAAAAATTCTAGCCGGAGTTTCCTTGTATGTAAACGCCGGCTTCTTTTATTCATTCGCGAAGTCGGCAGCCGAAACGCGCGCGGCCAGTTGCGAGAGACCGTTGCACGGCTATCGAGAGGATTTATAGCGCTCGGGTGTGTATTGGCTGCAGTAAATATCCTCATGGAGGCCTCGCGGTGAGTTAGCCCGGCATGAATTAGAGAGGGCGAGTTTAATTGAATTATGTCGAGCAGCATTCCTGGATCCGGCCCCGTATTTCCCTGGTAACTGTGTCAAACGCGTTTCCCCTAGCTATAACTTCGTTCGGGGTATTCCCCCGTTACAACCCCCCGTCCGTGTATTTCTAATATCCCGGCCGAGTTGCGTTCCGAGAAGTTGCGTGACGAGCTGAAAAACCGACGTTAAGACCGAGTCGCCGAGTTCTCCTCACTTTCATCGCTCTCGGGCGAAACATAAATAAACCGGCTGAAACTATTTCGCGAACAATATAGGTGGAATAAAGTTTTGATGAATACGAAGTTTCGAACATCCCGAAACTTAAAGGGGATGGGGCAAGCTTCGAATTTCGAGCGACATCGGTGGGATTCGATTGGCTCGGGAGCTGTTCGTTTTATATCTCGTCCGGCTCCGTAATCAAAGGATTCCTACGGATGCTGGGAAATTGGAGCACACGTTTCGCGATTCACTTTGGGCGTGGGCGTTTCAAGGACGAAACTTCGCCCGCGTTAATTATGTATTTCAAGCCGAACGTTTCGCCACCGTCTGACGAAAACTCGGGCACGAAGATGTTGCGGCGTCGCGTGCACCCGCTGGTTTACATATTCAATGCCGCTTTGTCCGTGTGATACGCGCCCTCGAGCGGAAAAATCGCGTACGCGAACTTCTCGGTTGATTACATCTTACATCCACCCGACACGAGTTATTCTACAATTAGAAGTAGCAGCGGTGAATCACTTATGCCGGCCTTCAAAGGAGCGGTACAAGTCGTGAGAGCGTTATTAAATTTTAATTATGCACGTGGTATAATACTATCGACTCTTTGCACTCGAAGAATTTTTCAACAAATATTCGACGAATTTCTTACTGGTTAACTATAAAATTTTTTATATATTTGTAAAGTATCGAAACGCGATTCGAAGCGCAAAGGATTATCTAAAAACTCGTGATTTATCAGACACCTCTCTGACACGTATCGCTCTTACCTCTGTCAGCTTACCTGACTAGAACGTGTATCTTTTACCTATTCAAAATCGAGAAGTGGAACGAAAACTTTTTGCTAGGAAACGCGATATCGCTGGCCGGCGAAACAAAGGCGGGCGTAGGAAACGGATGGAAGACTCTCAATAGCCGGTATTTTACTCCCGGCGAATCGAATCGTTTTGCATTTACTCGGGGACTGTAACGATAGCCGAACTCTGCGATCTAGTTACGCGCTCTTGCTTTAATTGAACGCAGTTGCACTTAATCGCATGGAAATACAGAGAGAGCTGCCCGATCGAATCGCCTCTCCTTTTTGCACGCCATTCGGCCCCGATCTTGTTCTCACCTCCACCCGGTTCAAACACAATACTTGGACCGGCCGGGTCAGATCGATCAAGTTACAAGCAACGATACTGCGCACCGTTGTTGCTCTTCACGTTCGATTGAACACGGCTCGGAAACTTGCATAATTACAGCGCCCCGCTGCATGCTACTGATTCAGCTAACGACAGCTTCTGAAATGATCGGTTATCGTTGCCTAATCGAGCCCATTTCAGGCTTCGATCGGACAATTATTCCTCGATCGGTTCGCTTCAAACTGTTTCCTCGTGCGATACTTTATTAGGTTTGTCGTATAATACTACGTGTCATTGATTCATGATTGGAAAATATTAGGTTGTCCCATAAGTTTCTTCCCAATTTTTCAAACCAAATTAATATACGGTCCGAAAGAGACTTATGGGATAATCCAATACGTGCAATCGCAATTTCTTTTGTCGCTTTACTCATATATCGGTTTCAATTGTTTGAAATTGATTGATTTTAATCAATTTTTAGGTTTTTTAAGTGGTAGTTTCAGGGGGTGAAAAGAATGAATTTTCAATATCTGCTCTATTTCATCTTTTATCACAACCATAACGAGGTGCCTCCGTAGATTTCTGACGACGACGAAAGGTGAATATAGAGGACATATCGAAAATGTAATTTTTTGCCCCCTGACACTTCTATTTCAAAAACTTAAAAATGCAAAAAAACAATTGGATTAGACAGGTGTGCAAAGCAACAAAAGAAATAGCGAATGCATGTACTGAATTATACCATAAGTTTCTTTCGATCGTATATTAATTTCGTTTAAAAAATTGGGAAGAAACTTATTCGACAACCTAATAATAAAAGAGGATGCGGTTATGATATGTTGGGTCAATGCAAAAATTCGTGCCTATAATTAAATATCATTTCGCTGAAGGTAAATTTCTCGTCAACTTTCTCATTGACCTTATTGGAAGAGAAATGTAAAGTTCTGAAATTCGTGGGAATCAATTTGGAGCGGAGTGAAGTGGCGGAACTCTCTGGAAGGTCGATAGGCGAGTCTACCCCCGCTAAATCCAATAAAAAACCGTAAAGGTCTGTGTCGTGGTCGTGGCGACGGAAGACCTATCGATACGAGTTGAACCGCGCGAGCTACACCGGCGGGTGTATCATTTATTGAAGGGCGATAGCGTCTCGGAGTCGCGGCTATAATTTCATTAAACTTGTTAATCCGAGCGGTAATCCCGGCGACAGAAGAATTTCACCGGTCGAGCCGACACTCGAATAACTCTTAATTACCGCGTATATCCCCGCGAGTCTAACGGTCGTAAAACGAAGCGAGTCGGTCGCGATCTTGCGCAAAGCCGGACTTCTGGGTGTCTCGTCGAGAGGATTTTACGAGCGCGACGGGCACCGATATCGCCGCGTGCATATACATCGGGGATTTCGCGTGGAGTCCACGCGACCGGAAAAGAAACTTTTTCATCCACTTCGCGTCCAGGTGATAGCGGCGGCGGCGGCGGGAGTGGTTCGACCAGTCGGAAAAGAGGATGAACCGGCTAGCCAGAAGCCGAAGCGAAGGGAGGAGGGGTTTGGTTGCGTGGCCTCCGAACGGATTACGTAAATTGCGGAAGGCTCGGCCGAAGGAAACCGGCTTCATTCCGCTGAACGTCAAGCCATCGCATTCGACCGACGTTGAATCCGTCTGAACCAAATGTATACAAGGAGGAGACGGGAGGAGAGATCGATCCCGGGGTCCCCTCGGCTGGTTTCGTAAAAAGTAACGTCGTATCGCGTCGAACTCGATTTAATGAGAAGAATGTTGGAAATCCGGACGGCGACGGGAGGACGCCTCCGTGTTCTTTTACTTTTTGCTCGTCCCCTTGACGAACGAGTTTCGAGGTTTTCCGCGATTCGATTCGGATTGCGGCGATCCTCGAAGCTACGGGCCCATTAAAACTCGCGCATACTGGACGGGCGACGAGGGCATTCAATATTATTTTCTCGATGCTTGCGCCGAGAACTCGATTTAACGGAGACGAAGTAAGAACTCCTCTTCCCGTTCTCGTCTGCCCCGCCGCATCCCCGAGTCTCGCGTTATTTCGGCGGGTCGCTTGCTTTTCTTGCCGTTAACGAGCTGTTTTTAGTTCGAATTATCTGTTGAACAGAGCTACCGGTCGAACTTAATCTCCGCCTCTCCCCGGCGCGGTTACTTCGCGACGTTTCACTCGATTTACCCCCCGACGACCTTCGATCCTTCGATCTTTACCCTATCGCTCTTTTTAATATCCCGGAATGCATATTTCACGGAGAGGCAAAAAACCGTTGCGATTTACGAGCTCGTTTTAATTCCTTCGTCAGGGGGAAAGTAAGAACGGGCGTAAATCAACGGTTGCGAGCGAGAGCGTCTCGCGGTATTTCCAGTGCATCCCAATAAAAGCGAATTCCCTTTTATCGCACGCTCGCCGGAAACGGTCGGGAAAAAATAATCGAGAGTCACGCAACTAAATAGAAGCCGCTTGTGCAACGCGTGTTGCCTGATAAGCCGAACAGCTCGATGGTCGATCCGCAAACAATGATATGCATTTCTCTATAAAATCTCTATATAAATCTCTATATAAATAAACAAATAAATTAATATATTTATGTAATAATATCAATCGAGTTATCAGGTTTAAGACCGTTTTCATTTTTAAATAAGGTTGGTGATGATGATCTGGCGGGGTTTAGGGATCCAGGGACGTGTCTCTTAGGATCTCACTCCGACTCAATACCAATTTAACTGTTTTTAACCCTTTGCACTCCGAACGATTCTGGACGTTGGCTATGAGATACTCAGCTATTTCAAGAGAAAACTTCAGGGAAACATACATGTTTCAAAAAGTTGCGCTGAAATAAACTTAATTCCTCGTCAATAATAATAATAATCAATAATAAACTTAAATGTCCCATGGGAAGGGACAGCTGAGTGTTATGCTAGAAGTACGATGTCCTATGAGAGGGGACAGCGGAGTGCAAAGGGTTAACAATGATTAGAGCGGTTTGGAGCTTCGCTTTATTCTCTCTTTACTTGAGAAAAGCTAATGATAATCAACTGAATCTCTAATTGACGCTACGTTCGACCGTTTCTCAAGAAGCTTCTTACAGAAGTGGAAGAAGTGAGCTCGTGATCCTTCGATAAGTCAGTATTACGACGATTATCGATCTATATATATATGTATGTAATCGCCCAAAGGATTGGTCCCTTGGACGGTTACAAACTATTTCACGTATCACATTTCGTTCTCTAGGTCATAGTTTCGTGTCTCATTATGTTTCGAGACTACAGGGTAAAATAGAAGAGAATCCTTCGATAAGTTAGTATTAGGACGATTATCGATCTATGGATCGACCATATGTATGTAATCGCCCAAAGGACTGGTCCCTTACAGACTATTTCACGTATCACATTTCGTTCTCTAGGTCATAGTCTCGTGTCTCATTATGTTTCGAGACTACAGGGTAAGATAGAAGAGAGGCGGGGCTGTTCGTATCCCGTTATCCGGGTTCTTTCGCGTAATTGTTTCGAAAAGTTGCGTGTTAATCGTTCATGCCGCGGTTACGGGGCTAATATCATGAGCGTACGTACAAGATTCCACGTAATTCTTCGACGGTGCGCGCCGTATCCACCCGGCTAGCCCCCCAGGTGCATTTGCATGCTCGTAACTCGGCGTACGATAACGCGCTTAGGCGCCCGCGCCGAGAACACGCGTACCCGGCCGATGATAATGGTTAGAAACCGTGGCAACGCGGCAGCGAATAAAGCGAATCGTTCGTACTCTTTTAAATGTATCGGGCTGCCGAGTCTCTCTCGGCTGATCGCAAGTCGAAACGATTATCGAATTATCGAGACGCTAAGCAAGACGGTATTTGCGTCGACGGTTTCGAGGACAAGAAACGAATCGAGGACCGAACGAGAATCGGCAATAGCGTATGCCGGCCTGTTTACGGCGATGCCGTTCAGGTGGTCGGGGTCAATTTCATGCTCAGGCGCACGTACTGATTTCATCGAATTATTCGCCGCGTGAATCACAGAGATAATTCCAGACAATCTCTTCTTCGCAGCGCCTCGGCATACCCTGACGCGTTTCTGTACACACGAACGTTTCGCGATCGAATATTGGAGCATCCTCCCTTCAGGAATTAGTTGAGTGGAATTGAATTACACCCGCTCGTGACCCGCCAGTATTCCCGCTAACTACGTTGTAATATTCATGAGCACGCGTGTACGTAATGAAAATTGATGTGAAACGACATTCTCTGTTACAAACAATTAAGAGAAAAAACCGTTGGCTTTTACATAGGAAAATTTCCTTTCCGAACGAGTGCCCCGGGAATTATTTAAAAATCGCATTAGCCAGATTCAAAAGCGAGCATAATTTATTCATGCGAACGCGGTCGCTGACGCGTAAAGATGTACGGTCATGGTCGGTCCTCGAAATTTACTTTGCCCCGTCCTTTCCCTTATCGCCGAGGCCTTTCCCTTACTGTCTTTCAACCCCCCTCCGGTGTCCAACCTCCATGAATTCTCTCGTTCCTTCCACCTCGTCAGTTCTCCTTTTATACGATCTCGCGAAAACTTCCGCAGTATCGCGTCTTGTATCTCTAGTCCGTTCTCCGGAGAGCTTTCCTTCGTCATCTGTCTTCTGGTAGTCGCGTTTGCGGCTCGAACGAGTAAATGCACGCGAAACTTCGATGCTCTCGACGACAATAAAATGAAACTGCGACCGTCCCCGCTGTTCCATTGCAATTTGTTGTTACAAACATTAAGACTCGATTATCAATTCCCCATCGAATGTACGTGAAACGATGATATCGGTTAGAACTTAATAGCCCGACTTGACAGGAACGATATATTTACCTGACAAGATTGTTAAACCGAGTCTGTAGTATTTTTTTTTTTATTGGCTTTGTCGCCGAGCGGTCAGAGGCATGATTTTTCCGACGGGACCGAAGAGAAAAAGGCAACGCGATATCGGGAAGGTTTCGTTTGCCATTCGCGGCCGAATTTTCGGTTCGTTCTATTTTGCCCAGGGATTCCACAATTTCTTGGCAAGCTTGTCACCCGCTCGTTACCCATCCACATCGTGTTATCAATAGCTGCGAGCGTTCTTGGCTTTCGTTAGCCGACCCTTTTTCCACTTTTGTTATTTTCTCTCGCCCCGGTGTCACGGTCCCGCTGCCTGACTAAACATTGCGGGCGACATCGGTAACGATGTAACGTGCCAGGAAAATCGTTACCACCCGAACGCCTCCGAACCGCGAAAAAAATACCCGAAAATGCCATTACGTCTAAATTGACAACAAATATTTTTGACCGTCTGAAAATATCCTAAAAGTGTTCGACCCAAAGTTCGCTTCGTTCCCTCGAATAAAATTTCTTACACGTCACCGGTAGGAACTGGGCCAGGCGATGGCCAGAGAAACGAGGACTGACGTGAGATATGGTTAGGCTGTTAGTAGAAATGGTGGTTGCGTTCGAGAGGACGCGGACGCGAATTTCCGGAGATTTAATTGATTGTTATTCCGCGGGCCGCGCCGTGGAAACTTGCCAAGTAAGTTTCGTTTGAGCCGTCTGAGGAAACTCAACCAGTGGTCGTCCCGGAGAGTCTCTCCTCGCCCCGTTCCCTCAAACGAATCCCTGTGAAACCGTGTTCGCCACCACCCCGTAGCCGTCGTCTGTCCCTTTCCGTCACCTTTCTCCGGGAGGAACTTCGAATGCAGTCCTCGCCGCCTTAACCAACTTCATCGAGATGCAGAATCAGTCGCGATTGTTCGTCGAGTTATTGGCTCGACCCCCTATGCCGTTTCCCGTCGGTCCGGGCTAACAATTTCCAATTTTGGGTCAACAATTTTCTCACCCCCCCAGATTTTTGTTTGCCGTCTATCAGCAGTCACGTGACCGATAAATTATCTTCGGCGATAACGGATGCGATCGTCGAATTGATTCGTGACACGTAAAATTAATAAAATATCGCTCGGACAATCTTCTAAAGCTACGTGGTCGTTCGGTTTTAAGACTCACGCATCGCAGGAGATTGAATCATCGCCTTAGGACGAGCCCAGTTTACGGGATGCTCACCTGAAACAAAAACACAATTCATTCATTTACGACGTGCGTTTACGATACATAAAACTGTGGGCATACTGATATTTAAGAAAGTTACAGGTTAGTTAACCTGCTGTTATAGGTCGTACGATAAAAAAAAACTGATCGTTCATATATAACGAGTTGTAGGAATGATAGCCATAAAGAACAGAAAAAGGCGTTCCATTAATTTCATTCTTAATTAAGAATGTTCTTCGAAGGGACAATGGCGAGCGTTCATTTATAAAGTTCAGCTCGCGTCTGACTGTTCGGTGTCCTATTCTACTGAATATTCCAAGACGCTTGGTTCGTGAACCGGGTTGTAATATTACTACAAGTTTCATCGTGCGCAATGTGTAACACTGGATTTTCATCCCCTGCCTGGCTCATTGACTTACAAACCGTCAGCCTGCATTCGCCACTTTTCCTTATTTCCATAATTTTTTTTCACTCTACTCGTTGGGTACAATCTACTAAATTATTCTGATCCCTGTCTGACAAATCGGTGGTTTGTACCATTTGCTTTTAGCTGTCCTGTACAAACAAGCGGGGATTATTAAAGTTGCATGGTCATGCACTTCCTACTTTTCCGGTTCTGCCTACGAGCGCCTACATCGATTCCCAGAAACGGGTGCTCGACGGGCGACACGGAAGAATTACCAAGTCACGACTTATCGACTCGGTTGCCGATCGGCATATGGGCCACGGCTTAGTTTCGATACGCGGAATTATTCACGGGAACGGTGTCCACGCTTTCGGAGAACGCCTCGATTCTATCGACGTTCCGATTATCACGAACAGCTGACTCCTATTCTTATAGCAAATCACTTTTGCTTTCTCTATTTACAATTAATTTTCCATCTCATAAGTGACAGAAGAGATTTTCATAGAAATATGCTAAACTTCCTATAC
>SHCU01000092.1:213021-231966 GCA_004307685.1 Ceratina australensis
AGTTTTTAATTTTAGAAATATTCACCGGGCGACTTTGATTAACCCTGATGCGTGCCGGCGAACATTTTTAATTACGAGGCTTCAATTTTCACAGAAATATGTGGACCTCCATTTCATATGAAAAAGTAACTACACAAAATATTTACCGTGATTGAACCGACATTTACACTATTCAGTTTGTTCTCTGTTGTATCGCATCGATCAAATTATTCAATTTCAACGATATCCATATTTCCCTCGAGCAACTCGTGCATATATGTATGTTTGTCGTACATCGTGTCCATCGACGCCTGCGTTTGTTCATTAACAAAAATTACAAACCCTATTATGTAATTAAAGTTCAATATTAATTTGACATGAATTTAATGTTGATTCAATGAAACATTCGCGAATGACAAGATAGCCGTGGCCTCTCGGGAGCTTTCGAAACCACCCTCGTCGGTCACTGGTCCCCTCATCTTTTTTAACCCAACCAAACCCTACAGTCCCTCTCCGTTAATAAGGGTGAGAAGTCTGTGGGCGCATTGTTCGTCGTATTTGGAGCGTGTTCGACGGTGAAAGAGCCCGATTGGCCGCTGGTAAGAGACACCGCGAGAGGGCAGCGACATTTGGCAGAGAGATAAAACTAATGATCTTACTCTTCAATTTTCACGTCTCATATTTTTTCCAATGTATCCGTGAATTATACGGCGCCTTAAATTTCATTTTTAACGGATCACCTGTAACGTCGAAGCTCGGTCCACCCTCTCAACGTTTTCCCGTGTTTACTCTTGATCGAATATTCCCCCGATACCTTTTCAATTGGGACGCACGTATCGGGCGACGCATCAGCGAAATATAGAGCAAGCCATACAGCTTTTCAGCAAGTGTACAGACACATTGTATGGTATAAAGCGAAAGAGAAACGGAGCATACGGCGGATGGTTCCGCGTTTCTCTCGACTCCGCCGAGTACTTTGATGCACTTCCTTCCAATCTTTCTGCGCGGCCTTTTCGTCGAAATTGAAGCGCGTCCTGGTAGAGGCTCTCCTCCTCCTCCTTCTCCTCCTTCAGGACCGTGTGTTCATTTATGACTCCCGCGCCCCGCTTCCGTGCATAGCATTAATCGCGCCAGGGATAAACGGGCCAGGGAGAGAATCCCCGGGAAAGAGAACAATCCCCGGGCACGGTGTCTCGCGAAATGGGACACCGCGGTGATTAGCCGGTAGAACGCCGGGCTACCTTGAACGTCCTTGTTCCATCGAGCAACGTCTCTCCGTGTTCTCCGTGAAAGCTTTTCAAACTAACAGCTTATTCTTTCTACACCGAATCCGTGAACTCCCGATTTCGCCGATCGCGAAGGCAAGCGATCCGGGTGTACGGCCACGGGGGAGACGACGCAGAGGCGCATCCTCGCAATATCCCCATCCGATGCAGACGCGAGTGCCGCGTCACACTTCGCTAGGAACCCTTCTCAGTTTAAAGCGATCAGTCCCACCTACTTCGCGACACGTACAAAGAGTACACGAAGGTATACAAAAGCTCGATGGCTCGGGCGCGCTTACAGCCGTTCGCTCTCTTTCCCGGCGTCCTCATCCTCCCCCTATAGGCGCAGCTTCCGACGACGACGCGCCGTTCCGGCTTTGTAATCCAACAAATTCAGCTTATTTATATTCAATGTGGCGGTGGCTGCTCCCATGTGCGATGCACGTACGTATTCCGCTAACGTGTGAGAGACACCCCCCTTTTCTCGGCCACCTACCTACCTACCTCTCTCGCATCGAATCACTCCCCCCGCGGACTCCTTTTACCGGTGCGTATACACGTTTCGCGCGAGTTTATTGGTCGCGTGCTCGTCGCCCAGGTATGCGACCCTGTTCGTGTTGGGAATGGCGAGAGGGACGAGTAGCGTGGCTCAGCCAGGAGAGAGCATTGTTGCAGAAACTCCCACGGTTTCCTGGTGCTCGTCGCGACGCAACCCGAAAATGTGTACCTCGGGCTTTTTTAATGGACGCGCGAGTCAGTTCGATGTTCAGGAAATAATCTATTTGCGAACGATAAACGGCGATGTACGTACGTGAATTTCCTGGGGCGATCGCGAATTCAGCTCGACGATATTCGACAAACGGGGGAATTAAGACTAGACGTGACGTCTTCTTGGAACGCGGCTGCAACGGAGGGGAGGAGATCCTCACAATGGAGTAGGCGAGCGTGAGACTCTATTCGGGTTAAGAACACTAAAGTACGGGGAGACAGACAGAGACGAAAGACGACGATCTAGTGGAAACCACTTCGTTTTACCGGGCAGGGAGTACGCATACATTACGGAAGCGGATTCTCAACCCCGGCAAGAATCGCACACCTTCAATACGGCGAACGTCATGAAATTCACGAGCGACGGGCATTCAGGCGTGGAACGCGGCCGCATCGATGCGGAAATACGCGCCGCGACGCGGATATCGTGTTTCTGACGCCTCGCGTTTAGGCTTAGAGGGTAATCCACGGCTAGAAATCGCGTGCCTCGCAGATAACGCGGCCGAGCTTTCAACGAACTTTTTCAACCGGATAAAAGATAACGTATTACGCATTCTTACCCTGACGCGACTTCTTCGGAGACATCGGTCCACGATTAGACGGCTGACTTCACGCGTTCTTTCAAAAATACCTATTATTATTCGTAAAACAATTCCCAATTTTTCAATTGTTGGAAAATGAGTTATTGTTGGATTACCAACGCATTTTAACTTAGGATAGGTTTAGTTACTTTAGATTAAGAACGGAATCATTGTCATATTTACGGTAACCTTAGTCAGCGTTATCATGTTAGTAGAAACCTCCCTTACTCATCTTGACCGTTGTCCTTACTTACTCATTCCATTCCCAAATATTCCCACTCCTACTTGTTTTCCACCATTTCAACCCCACTTTTTAGCCATTTTTCCTGGTAGATATAAGACCGACGGTACACGCCGAATTAGGCAGATTTTTCTGAAACGTGCTCTACGTGCGCATCTCGCTGTATCGAAATAAAGTTACGAATCTCTTGTAAAGTGTTGAATTCTTATCCTCAACCGGAATCCAACATTATTAAATTAAGACGGAAATGCTTTGAGAAAACTTGGTTTATTCGAGAAAGGCATAAGAAGACCTGCGCTGTATCAAAGCCAGAATTGGACTGATCAGAAAAAGAAAGTCGGGTGAAAAACCCATGTTGTGGACACTTAAAAGCTATACGTAGAAAATACACACTTTCACTAGTTAAACCCTTTTACCAAGTCAAGGATCGCAGACCTTCAATCCTTGACCTGAGGGTCGTTAAGCTCAGCTAGCACGTATCTCTTGTCATCCGACTTATTTTTGCAGCCCATTATTCCAACAGAGAATAAAAATGTCAACTTTCGTCACTCTTCATTTTCGTTTTATCTCGGTTCATAGAATATGATCCTCAAATATTGCCCACTTGCAGGTTTACATCCTGCATACGAGGCAGGTGTAGTTCTTCCGTTACCCTGAATACCGCGACAGATTACTAGCGTGCCGCGGACCGGTGAATTTCAGCCGTCGAGCGTCGACTAGAATGCGCTATTAATCGTGTTTATTCGTATCTGCCGTTTGCAAATAATTTCCGCGCCGTTCCGCGCGTGCACATCGCCGAGCGACATCCGCAAATATTCTAGTCCGTAATCGCGCAAACAATATCGTTTACTCTGCCCGATTGGTTTACCCTGCGCTTCTATCGATGCCTGGCCAAGTCATCGGCTCGCGGGATGACAGGTTTTTAACGCCCCCACCCAGCACGGTCACCTCGCCGTCACTGGCTGCCTCTCGCCAAACATTCACCGTCTGACGTATATATTATTAATTACGTCGGCCGATAGTATTAATGAGTGCCTGTGCCCGGAATTCGAGGCACGTTCGAGCGTCTCCCTCATGGAAAATTCATTCGCCCTGAGAGGCCCCTTTCCTTGTCTCCCCGGAACCGCCGCGGAAATGCGCCAACTTTCATTTATACATCTCGACATTGTATTCATTTTATACCCGGGCAACGTATCTCACGTTGTCACGCAACCACGTTAAAAGTTTACAGAATTCCAATACACCTTGTTCTTTCTCCCTTTAATTCAATAGTTCGATAGTTAACACAAAAAATTAGACTCCACTTAAACTTGGCGACTACAAGAAATTTTACATCCGTCGCACGGAAAACCACAATTCTGTTTCTCATGCGAGAGCAATCAGCACCGTCCATGTACGCAAACTAGAGCGATTTGACGACGACGGTTCCGCTATACCCGAAAACTACCGAAGAGTAGGAGCCGGCGGTGTCGATATACAAATTATTAAATTTAAACTCCAATTTTTTAAATTTAATGCTCGATTCCATGGGTCTCCACTCTCACTCTTACGCTAGCGCGTTTCGCACGATCCTAAACACAAGCCGACGACACGGAGTTCGATGTAAAAATTGCTGAACGCCTCGGCGATTAGATTAACCCTCAAGGATGAAATTACGCGAGAATCGTAAGTAACTACGCGGAACTAACGGAACCGGCGTTAATTAAAGGTTGCTGATGAACTCGATTCCTTCTTTTTCGCGTATCAACCTCCGCGCGCGGGGGCGTCATCGAGCCAGGTTTGCCTGTAATTTACCTACGAAATTAAAGCGAGCCTCGTAAACGCGTTCGTCGCTCGTAAAATCTGGTTAAACGCGCGTAACTAATACGACCATACACGCGACCAACGGCAGCATCGCGATCCGCAGTTTATCGTCGCGCGTCCCGCGTTACATTTAATCATGGATATCTCGGCTGATACGTGGCTGGCTGGCTGGCTCGTTCGTACCGTTTCGTTCGAGCTCGTATACAAATTACGTTGGAAAATCCAGACGATACTTCTCGTAAGTGAATCTTCGTCCGAAAATATACTGCTGCTGAAAAACAATACTAAAGACCTAGGACGGGTTTCCAAAATGAAATGAACGACTCGCTTAACACTAAACGTACCGACATTTTTCTGTACCTAATCTTAGAATATGAAGTTATTTGAACCTTTATGAGATGAACGTTGATTTTTCGTGAAAAATTCTTACCTCATTGAAGGAAGTAATTTGCAACATCATTTCGTATAAGTGGGAAAAATACGTATATTTCATATGGGGCCAAATGACCCCTCGTGGCACGCGAGGTAGGTAAAGAATTTTTCTACATAAGAAATAAGCTAACGAGAGAAACGCAAGGCAAGAAATTCAATAATCAGATAATATAAGAATTCAGAGAAAGTCAAATGACCCATAGAAATAATAATAAATGTACGAATTGAAGTAAATTTTCTAAAAGGCTCATTTGACCCCGCTTGGTACGTTTAGTGTTAAATGAGATCCACTGTCGATGGACCTCGATTTGCATCTCACAGATCCCCAATTTTTTCCCCTCTCGGGCTGTTTACGCTCCAGAAATTATTAATCGTCGGCTTAAAATAAACGAGGGACACAAACGATTTTTTTTAATTAGCCGGATTCAAATTTCTGCAGATAACAGAGGATATCTTAGGGAAAGATAGGCAATCAAAGCGCGCGCTAATCAATATCTCATAAGCATTTAATCGGGAAGTTTCCCGGGGAAAGTTTGGGCCAGCAAATAAAGCCGCAGCCGCAGCTCCCGCGTTCCACGGCCAATCGAGCGTGCCGCGACTTTCCACCGTGAAACTCGAAACTGTAAACGCGCCTCCTATTAAAACGGAGCTTTCCGGGGGGGATGAGTAGCGCAGACGAGACGCGCGCGTGTGTAGGCGAAGCTGGATGCAATTTAAATTAGACAGGCTCGGGCCAACGGTGGTCCGGCTGTATATCTTAACCGAATGTCAGTGGCAGAGCCACGCTTCTTCTTTGCCATCCGCAGGGAGGCAGCCGGTGTTCCAAAAATCACCGACGAGCTAGCATTGTTTCGTAAATGTCGCCCTGGACCTTTTGTCCCCGGGCCACAAAGATTCGCCGTGCACGTTACTCTGATCTCCAACGGTAAAGTCATTAACCGCAGATGGACCCGCGGCATAATACAGTTTCGCGTGCAGTTTGATTAGATACCCCCCTTCGATGTGATTAACAACTAGTTGATAGAAACCGGTCTTGTGATTTGCTGGCTGAATAATTGGATGCAATCCGCGGGTTCAATTCTGGCTCGGATTAACCCAGACTCGGTTATCATCAGAGATTGCGCGTAACAGAAAATTCAATGACAGAGGATTCCTCACATATGCACGATGCTAATTATTTGGCTTGTCTTATTAATATCACGAATACGTTGGATTACCACGCGCCGACAGATCCAACTGCGTTTCGGGCATCGACGAGACATTGAACTCTCCGGGGTTTGACTGTTGAGAGAACGGAACAAAAAACACGGTCCAAAATCGTGGATCGCATTCATTGATGACAGAGCGCGGGTTTACATGCACTCCGGTTTCTCATCAAATATTCATGACGACGGGATTAAACGTTCGTCTGATCGTCGCGATCATGTTTATAGACTGTTTTTGCGGATGCGCAAAAATTCATTGAATACGAAATTACGCGGAACGATTTTCCGTTTTAATCAAAAAGCGTCGCCCGAATAATTTTAGGGGCACGGAGACACGAGTCGGAATGAACGTCGGTTACACTTACCGGCGGCATTGGCACGTAAACACACGCGGGCCACGTACAAAAGTCGGTAAATTTGCGGTCCCGCGTACTTGCCCTGTTAATATTTCAATCAAACGTACGGTTTTGTTAAGGTGAAATTACCGTCGCGGCCGTAAGCAGAAATTACCATGATTTCTCGGTAATGGGCTTTGTTCGCAACTATTCGCGCTTACACGATCGGCCGGAACGAACCTCCTCGCTAATTGTAAATCCCGTTTCTCTCCTATGCCACGATCATTCGCCTCAGCCGAGCCGACAGATCGCCGAGGAACGTGTCTCGCTTAATTACAAGCGCCGGAGATCGAGAAAGCGTTTTAAATAAACGGGGGAAATGGGCGCTGATAACATTCACTGTGTACTCTTGAACGTTCAGCTTGCACGAGAAGTAACGTCTCTGATAGGAATTTAAGAGATACGTCGAATATTTGAAGACACGTCTTACTCTTATAGTAATACGTTTCTGTTGATTTTCAGAATTTTCTATACGAGAGATTTCGAGGAAAAAGGATGCGTCCCGAAATCTGGTTAAATCCGAGACTCACGATTTTTATAATCTCTTTTTTAGTACGAGGAACAATAGCTGAGTTTGGAAAAATGGGGCTTGCCCTACTCTGTATGGAAACATGCTTCAATTTTTTCATTGAATTCCACCAACTAGAACCGGAGAAGAAAAANGTTAAATCCGAGACTCACGATTTTTATAATCTCTTTTTTAGTACGAGGAACAATGGCTAAGTTTGGAAAAATGGGGCTTGCCCTACTCTGTATGGAAACATGCTTCAATTTTTTCATTGAATTCCACCAACTAGAACCGGAGAAGAAAAAGCGATGAAAACCGGGTATAAAGGGAAAACATAATTATATATTTCTGAGAATCTGTAAAATTTTTCGTCGACGGTAACTACACATCTAGAAACTGTAAAAATTGCAATGCTATATAATGATGCATTAATCGAGCGCGAATACCTGGATATCGCATCAGTCATCCCGGTGTCTGTGGATGAGCGAGTCGGAAAAATCGACTTTGCAATTTGCCGGGGCATCCACGGCGGGCAGATTTACGGAAATGCTGGTCTCGCGCGGCACTTCCGCCGCCGGAAACGATATGCAAGTGTGCCTGCCGATATTAAAGTGGCCCTGATGCGGCCGAGACCCGAGACCCGCCCAACCTGATCTATTGAATAATGCACGCCGGCGAGTAATAAGTTCCGACGAAGCAACGTAAGCTCGTCGGCAAAGAATCGACCACGTGGGTTTACCAAACAGAATATGCAATTAGGATGGAAGTTGATCGAGCCGAGGTGACTCCTCCCTTAGAAATCTTAATATCCAAACAACGATAAAGCCAGGCGAAAAGTTACGCGTCATCGAACCTCCGTGTCTGCGATTCGATTCGATTAATATCTCGACGCACCGTTCCATTTGATCGAAGGAATTTTCGCGTAACATCGAATCGAGGAGACAGATTCCGTACGAAGCTTGAATATTGTATGTGTTTATAGAAGGATGTGTAATCGGTTTAGTTGAATAACCGTCAGAATTTTTCTGCTCCAAATGCCAATACGTTTATACGTGTTCTCAAAGGGAATTTACCCGACGCGAGTTGAACTCGGCGTACCGTGTAACATCTTAAACATACTAATCGATATTTCGCAGAGCCCGGGCTTCGCCTCTAGCTCCGTCATATCACTATTTATTTCCCGGTGCCTTCGTCTCCGCTCCTATTGTTATCTACGCGCACTCGCGCCGGGAACCGATAATCAATGCCGCGTATTTCTTTCTCTCAATTGGTATTAAATTCGCGATGATTATTGTACGTACTTGCGATTCCTCGGGAAAGGCAATAACTCTGCCGAAGACCCACGGTTCGGTGAAATTGTAGCTTCCACGGGGAAACGTCAGGCATTCGGAACAGAGTTACACGGGTAACTGCAGCGTAAGCAGGACGCACGGCTTTGCAAACAAAACAAATAATATAGAGTGCAGTGGCAGTGCGATTCGCCGAACCCAGGCTCCGAACTCGATAGAGGTGGGTAACGGAGAGAGAGAGAAGGGAAAAAAAGAAGGAAATGCGTCCGGCTCTTTCCATCCGTGAAGACAATGCGCGAGATTCTACTAGAAAAATTTTCCAGCGACGGGGGCTGTTTAATCTCAATTTAATCTCGCAAGGCTCGATACAAATTATGAATGCCGTTTTCCCCCCTCTCTTTCCCGGATTTATTAAACCGGTTTGTACGATCTCTCATTTTCGACTTTATTTTTCATGGGATTCCGTGATTCTTTTATTTTCCCATTCTGGTTTTCGAATAAATTGTTCGAATTATTTGAATCCAACCAACGTGGCGTTTTCGCAAGTTCGCGCGGACGTTTCGCCGACAGATCACACACGACCCATTTTTCACGCTACGCTCAACGGTTCTCCTAGTCAAACTTCAAACGCGATCACGGCTACCCTTCACTTTTGAATAGTAACTCCAATTTTTTTCCATCCGATACCGAGGGTACACGGTTCAAGTAACAATCAACTCTTAAATAAGTCCGTTTTAACAGTTTCCACGCTACAAAGCTTTGGCCGAAAAAAATTTACGAATTTATCGACGCTTCCGGTACAAAAGATATTGGCTTACAAAAAAGAAACGTTGATTGGCCCGACCGTGCATTTAGATTCTCATTTATTCACTTTTCATTTTATTCAAAACGTATTTCCATTACACAGGATTCGGTGGTTCACCGTAAAACGTCGTTTCGAAATGTTATTTCTGCTTCGCTGTTCACTTATTCATTCACGTCGCCGCCGGGAATAATTAAATCTAAAAATCTTTAAAATGTCGTGTATAAAGTAATCATGTCTAAGATGCGCATCCTGATCGATTCCTGCTTTCCGGTCTAAATATTAGATATTCGAATTTGTTACCGATTAATTCGGCGCTTAAACGGTTCTATTAAAACTCTGCGAGAGGAAGATTCGATTCATCCGCTTAATTCATCGCAAACATATGTTCAACATTTATTCGCGAGCGTGGATAAAGCATGAACGAAACGCACGGCCAGTTGAGTGTCGTTAACGCGATCATCTCTATGCGAACACCCACGCTTCTTGATGAATTGTCCAGGTGATTCGTAATCGATCAATCGCTGGCAATATTCCGTGGCCAATATGTGTACCGGCCGAATGTTTGCTCGCACGGCAATCTCGCGCACACTATCGCCAGTTACTCTCAGACAAACGCTGAATCAAAGATCGATCGTCGCGCGGATATTTGCTCGAAATTATAGTTACGTGCCTACGCGCAGAAGTTCTCGAAACAAGTACTTATCGCTGGTCAAATACTCGAATAAACATTCCAAGCGAGGATGAATAAAATGTTACGATAAATCGTGAGATAATTGACGAAGAGTTTTGCAAAAAAAATGACAGAATTTTCCAACGCGGAAAAATTCATTTCAGAAACGAGTACTCGTCGTCCATTAAAAACTCAAATAAACGTTCCTGCGAAAACGAGGCGAAATGTTAATAAACAATTGATGAAGAGCTTCGAAAAAAATGTTTGGCATTTTCACAGGGAAAAATGAATTTTTATTTATTCATTCGTCTGCCTTTTTTACAATATGTTCTAAGACTTACAAACGTTAATTTCCTCACACGTCTCACTGTTATCTACATTTTCCGAGTTTTTTCGTGCTACCAACGCGCGGCGCGAGTGATTTAATTAAAAATCACGGTCACAACGTCCGAGCCCGGACGGAGATGCGACGGTTGTCTCGTTATCGCCGTTAAACGGTCGCGGTAACGAGGTTCCACGGCCAGGGAGGGGAAGCGATGTTTGACCGGCGAGAGCGACGTTTTTAATTTCGCGTTAAACATTTCGTATCGGCAGCGGCGATGCGTCGACGCGTGTGTACTCTCTTAATTCACTTAAACCGACGAATGTCTCTTATTTCGTAATACTCGCAAATAGGCGGTCGACTCGATTTGACTCGCCGTTTGCTTGCTCGAGAAACGTAAAGCGAAAGGGGAACGGACCGTTTTAACGAGAAAGAGTTCTATCGGCGCGAGAAAGGTTATTTAATTTTCAGATTATACCTCGCGGAACGTAAACGTCCCTTCGGCCAAGTTCGCAAAAGTTGGACAAGCTCGTAACTACCGGAAAGTTTCGAGAAAGCCATTATTACGCGACTCCTACATTTACCTGGGATTTCATTAGCCAAGATAATGAACAATTTTATAAATAGACGTTCCGTCGGGCAGCACTTCGTCGCCGCGCGATACGGGAACGAACAATCGGTGAAGCTCGTACGAGAAAATATCCGGCGAGACTATTCGTCGAGCAAACGATATTTCTCTCGCGCGGCTAATATTGACGCATCTGGTCATCGGCCATTATTTTCAGAAGCTTCCCCGCGGGAGTCTAATTAATTCGAATTTTAAGTGCGTCGATTACGGTCGAGAGAATCGTAGAGTTCGACGAGAAAAATATATCTGAACGACGCGTGATTATTCGCGTGGAATTTTTCGCCGGCCAGATAATATTCCCGCGTAACAGCCGTGACACTTTTAGTTATCGGGCACTATTTCACGGCCGAAATTCATGGCCGAAAGCTTTCGCGTGACGCGTGAACTTACATTCATCCGCGGGACCGGCAATTTATGCGATCGATTTGCCATCGCGCTGTTTGAATACGGATGGCCTGGCCGAAACGCGTTTACCATAAGGTCGATTTCCATTAGCCGCGGGGATAGCGCGAAACGAACGGCGCGAATCCGTCGACGGGAAAAAGGTTCGATGGTAGCCGGTATCAAAAACCGTGAAGAAATGGAAACACGATATTTATCCTGATCGATCGAATTAGCTCGGTGGAGGACCGTGTCGTGTTTTACCGTGAAATCAGCGCCGCTGCCTTATCTGCTACTTTATTGTTTGCCCGCGGCAAGTACCAATCGGAAAGCCCAAACGCTGCATTTTCATCGCCTTTTCCACCTGCTTTGTGGAACCGGCAAGGGCTTTGTTAGCCGCGATTTACTTTTATTTCGCGTCGCAAATATCGAGTCGAAACAACCGTGGCAAAGCTTTTTGACGACGAACTCGTAACCGTAGAGAAACGAAAAAGAGTATTTTTTGTCAATTAGTGGAACATTATAAAGTAAATTTGATACGATAGCTCAGAATATACGCATATATAAATAAAGTGGATTTTTAAATTTATATTATATTAAAATTTATGAAACATCGCTTGCCACGAAAACCACAGTGGTACGATCAAGGAACGGTGCGACGACAGCAGCATGTTCCACCGTCTAAATGCCAGACGACAAATTTTTAATTCGAGCGCGAGTAACAGCTACGTTCAACAACAAGTAACATCCTGGTGGAACTCATTAGAAGGTAATCTTTATACAACCGCGAGCTTTTTCGCAAAGTAGATTGCCGCCGCGAAACCGAGTGAGATAGAGAGCGAGTGGAAAAAAGAGGTTTTTAAATGAAAAAGGCTGTTTCAATAAGCAACGCTTTCGTCGACGGTGTAACGGCCACGGGTCTCGCGACATAATTACGCTCCGCGGGTTTACCAGGAAACGTGAAACTATCAACCCAGACTTTCTGAGTGTTTTACGCGTGGCGAGTGCGTAACTTTCCTCGATGTATACGTACACACGTACATACGTACATATATATATTTACGTGTATATTCCGGCGTAGACGCGGGCGTGTTCCCGCGAGAGGTAGCACCGGCGCGTTTTCGCGAGACACGACAGGGGCGAGGCGCACGACGATATATCGATACATATTTCTTTCGTACCGTTACAGAGCCGAGGAGAGCGGTACTCTTCTGTTACGATTGAGCCGTTGAAATTATTAGGCTCCTCCCTTCCGGGATATCCACTCTCCCTGCGAACCGTACCACTCCAACCACGTTTTCACTATTTTCCGCTATCCTCTCTTGATCACCGAATACTTTCGTGCAGAGAGAGCTCCGAGCGCCTTGCTTTCTCCTTGAGTTTAAGTTCCCTCCTCTGCCGGTGATTTACGAAAGAGCGTAACACGGACCCGGGGGTAAAGGAAGAGGGAAGATGGTCCGGGCCAGATTGCGCGCGGTTCGGATCGATACGGATGGAAAGGAGGATCGTTTTTACAAGGTGTGATCGATCAGATAGACCCGGTTTTTTGTTACGCGGCACAGGCCGACGTTTTGTAAAGAACGTACGAGCACGGGGGAACGCGAGTCGAGTATTTGCCTACGACCTATGACCTATTGCGTGCGCGCCGGGAAAAACGAGGCAGGCGTGTAAGTGTTTCGCGGCATCGGGGGAACCGTCGAGGCTGAATTTATTACAACCGTTAAACCCGGAAAAGAATGTTTGAAAGATAGAAAATATGCAAATTGCTCGCGGCGCGAGGGCACGGAACGGGAATCAAGAGGTTATCTTACCGGGGTACGAGGCTAATTCGAAAAAAATATCGTTCGTCTTGCTGACCCGTTGTAAACGTTCTCCTCCGAAGAAAACTGTACGCGTAGAGTGAGCGAGAATAAAAGTAGCCGTTGAATGGAAAAAATTATTCGGCATGAATTTGCCGCTTAGATTCAACGAGTGAAAATAATATTTTCTCGAGACTGTCTCACAGAATTAATTAACGTTATATCATGACGTTATGACGTTTATCCTCGACTTGACGTGTGCTCGAGTGAATCGCACGTATATTTTTAATTATAGTTGAATTATTAAAAGCTCATTGACCCGCGTCGGACGCGGTTCGAAATAGTTTCTTAAATATTTAACAAGGAGCTTAGGGATCACGTTAAATGGAAGATACGTATTCGAAAATCCGATCGGATGAGCCGGCGCCGCCAATTCTTTTGCTCCGGTTAGCTGCCGTAATATATATCAATAGAGAGACGGCTTCTATGTCAAAATACGATTAAACTGCATGTACCGTTAATCCTCGTGTCGCGTCCATTAGCATCCGGGCAGTCGCGAATTTGTCCATTCTGGCCCCCGCGATCGCCGAGGAACCGATAAAGCAGAATTTACTCGCGGATGGAGCGGCGCGCGGCGCGCAGATTACCGGCCCCCGGATGTTTACACGTAGACTCGAACGCGAAATATAATTCACAACATTTAGGCAGCTGGCGAAGAATACGCAAACACGCGATACGCGCGTGAAATATAACGCATCGCGGCAGCCGGGCAACGGCAGAGATAATGAAACGTAATGTATAGCTGTGTACCTGTCCGCGCACCTATCCATCCATCTATAGCCTGCGTGTGTCCTATAAACTACGGTTACCGGTACCCGTGCACGTTGTTCAAGTGAAAAACAAAATCATCTGCGCTGCTACTCATTTTTGTTCTCATATTTCTTTAAAATCGACAGTTAAAGGGAACATCCTCGGGATAACAAATTTTTCTAAATACGACGCTGGTTCGACCATCGTTTTCGTACCCTACTTCTCGACTGCTCGTTCTAAGCCGATACGGTGTTTAACTTAATGAGGATAACGAGTGAATGATTCCATCTAACGATAACCGAGTAACCATTACGAGCAAAGTACATCGAATTGGAACGGGTTTAAACGCGATAAAAATTCTGCGCTAAATCGATTCGAGACCGAACGCGAAATCCGCGTTGTCATTACCAGGCCGCGGACTTTGTCCAGTTGTAAAATAATAACGAAAGCGAAACGAACGTTCGCGATACGATCAGTCCCGATCCAAATTATTGGGATTAGACAGATTTTTGCATACAAATTCCCGGCCCGCCGGAGGTTGTATCGCGAGAACTTAATCACGAATTTCTGTTACGTACATTATTCATACCGTCTAGGGTGGAATTACTTTTTTCCAATTTTTATTATCCTTCGAGGAATCTCGGTAATTAGGGTGCGCGTTCCAACTACTGACCTCGTATGTAAATAGAAATGAGACGTTTATACATCGCCGTGTAATCTTGTCAACGGCTAATTGGCTTACTTATGACGCATCCGAGGTACGTCGCGACGCGTCGCGTCGCGCAGGTTCGTTAACGTTGCTTATGAGTTCGGTCCACGATAACTACGTAGGGAAGTTCGCTGGCGTTCCGAGATAAGATCGATTAGGTGCTGAAGTAACTGAAGAAGGATCGTCCTGCGTACTCGACCGAACTAAATTAGACGTTGCGCACCACTCTCTCTCTCTCTCTCTCACTCGTCCTGCAAACTTCTTGGCGTCAGCATGCAAAACCGTCTCGCGTGTTTCTCACGAGTGCTTTACACAAAATAACATTCGTGTCAATTTAAGAAACGAAATAGTTTCTGCCGGCTGTACTAGGCTACTTCATAACGCATTATTTCATTCTACGCGATATATAATTATATAGTATTCATATTTAAAATAATAAATTATACAGAGTGTAAACCTACAGATGGGCAATGTTTTGGGATCATATTCTATGGGTGAAAATAAAACGAAAATGAAGAGTGACAAAACTGCGTTCGGGCCTTCATTAATTAGTTATTGTCAATTACCCAAAGCACTTACATAATTATTTACATTTATACATACATTTACCCAAGTTTTACGAATTTTCTACACGTTAGATTCCGAGAGAGAATAATTTAAAAAATTTGGCAAAAATTTTTAATTGCCAATAACTAATTAATACAGGCCTGAACGCAATTTTGTCACTCTCCACTTTTCTCTTATTCTAGCCTGCAGAATACTGTATAGTCCCCAGAATCGAATAACACGGCAATTGGTTCATTTTTTCTACAAGTTTACTCAAATGAAAATCTCACCGGTCGATCGTGACTCGAGATGAATTACGATCAAGGTTAAAAGAATTAGGCGGTATGAAAATGAGCAGAGGTAAATGACCGAGGGGCGGTGCGCCGTGAATAGGGATCGAAACGATAACTGAGGTCTTAGTGCGGTTTAAGGGTATCAATCTGTGCGGAAGGTGGAAATTTCAGGCTCGTAATTGGCCCGCGCGTGAGGCCGCTACTTTGACGGAAATATTCCGCTCAGCCGTGCACACGCATTGCGCGTATCAGCACGATTAATAGATAGATACGCACGGCCATTTGATGCGTTTGCGGCATCTGCGGTTATCCAACCATCTAGAAAGCCGATCCAATTCAAGCGACCCGAATCTGTCTAATTCTATTAATTAAGGAGTTATAATTGTTACTATGTCGCGATTCATATTTGGAATTTCCATCTCACGGTTTAATCAGAAACTAGAGCGCAGATATTAAATATTAAACCTTCCGAAATCTCGATACCTCCTCCAGTTACGGGTTAAAACTTTGACTGACGTGTCGATGGGAATAATGTATCCAGAGCGACGAGATTAGATTAATTGATTCGTGTTACATCCGGGCGTAGCTCGCGTCGGCGAGGAGAAATTCCGTGACAGTAGCGTGGGACTGCGACGCGAAAAGAGCACGAGGTAAACAGCCTGAGCAGGTGCAAAATAGGAAACGGTATCGGGCGAGGCTCGAGGATAATCGTACTCGTTGATGACTTATTCGCGCGGACGAGGGAATGTTATTAGGAAGATTTATCAGAATGCGCCGGCAACAATGGCGACAGGAAAAATTGTTGGAGAAACGAGAGGATGTAGGTCGGCGAGCAATTCCAGGTTCTGAATGAGCCAGACGAGATCCTATCTGGATATTTTTACGGCACGTCGAATCACGTAATATCTAGATTATCGTGGGATCGTATTTACTCGAACCAGAATGATTTTTTTATGCGAGCACATTCGTAGGGCCGTCTCTAATTCCGACGAGCGATTCGCGTTCGAAAAAAATAATCCTCTGACGCGGTCAGCGATGACGGAAGAAATAATTGATAGCGTTTGAACGATAAGAACAGGACCGCGAATGCAGAGAATGTCGAACTTTCCACCTTGCTATTTACCCGACGGTGAAACGCGAACTTGGCGTTCCACCCGGGATTCCTTATGCATGAACCATTTGTACAGATATTACGTTCAGCTTCAGTTTCCCCTTGTCAGATAGCTTAGACCGCCGCGCGGATTCTTAGTTCCGCATAGCTGAGCCGGCCCCGTGGATTACCTTCTCTAAACGTGCATTTCGAACGACTTAGAAGAACGTCATTGCCGATCTGGCCGTTTCATAGCCGCGATAAACCGCATGTTAAAATTCCGATGGAATAGCTCGAGCATCGGACACGTTTATTCGCCGTCGCTCGAGTTTGACAAAATTGGCTTATCTCGTCGAACAATGCGGTCGAAACGGGATTGAAATCAAAGTGAAATCGCCGCCGCCGGATCAAGCCGTGCGATTAAATGTTAATTCGCGTTGTCCATTTCGCGGCGGTAATCAGCAATCAACAGACAACAGTCGGCTCGTTCGCGGGAGAAGTCTGATTTCGAGACAAAGCTGTTTCGACAGAGAATAATAAAAGCGTACAGGTTGAACGAGTCGGCCGGATAACGCGACGCGCAATATTTTACGCGGCCCACGCGCGATCTCGAGAACTCGTTGCCATTTCAATCGCCTTATTTACAATACTGGTTAAACACGCGGCTGGGTTATTAATCATACTTACGACGGGGAAACTTTCGATACGAGCTTTCGCCCATTTATTTCCGTTCTATCAGGGCCGAATGATCGATCCGCGAGATTCTTGTCTGAAACGCGTGAGGCCGGTGCATCGAAATTATACCGTCGAAATAGAGGCGGCGGCGGCGGTACTCCCGGCTGTTTGCGGCGAAAAACGTTTACAAGGAGAAAAGCTCGGCTCGTTCGACGGTGGAAATTTTCAATGAACTCACCCGAGGTAACGATAATCGCTCCAAGATCCGCTTCACCGTGAAATCGTTCTCGAAACAATCTCAGAATTTGAGAACCTCGCCCGAATCCCGTAAATTTTACGAATACTCAATTTATATGGAAATTCCTCGTGGAATTTACATGCAATTAATTTATGTAGAAAGGAAATTATGTAAATCACGGCGACAAGGTTAATGCGTTTCGCCTTAGATATTACTCGAGTAATCCGGCCAGTTACTTTTATTTAACTTTGATTAGCGAAGAGCTTTGTTCAACCGAGCGTCTAAGACACAAGTGCGTACAACAGTTTACTGTCCCACTATGGGGCCGTTTTCCACGGAATTGTGTGCAACCCGTTGTAAACTCGGCGAGTATTCTCTGTGCTCTCCTCTCGAAAACTCAACCGCTACCGTGCTCTCTCTCTCTGTCTCTCTCTCGTCCCTCGTCGCCGCGAAACTTCGGCCCGACGACGGCACGCTGACCGCCTTTAAGAACGTCCGACGCGAAACGAGTTCATCCCGCGGGCTAACTTTTTCGACTCGAACCATCGTGCGCGATTTCCATGGAAAAGTTCTCGGCGAATTCGATTAAAAACCGTCTGTTTAAAAGAATTCCCCGTGACTTCGCGTCGTGTCCTAACGTTTCAATGAACGAAGTTTTATGGAGGAACGCGCGGCTCAAAGGACGGTGAAACGAGAGCCCGTGTCGATTGCATCGCATGTCTCTCTTTCAGAGATAGTTCGGCGAAACTACGAGATTGACCATCGATCAGATCGCGATTTTTCCTTTTCGGAAAAATTCCACGAGCAAAAAGAGCGTGGTATAGTAGCTTTTATTCGAATTGTTCCGCCAAGTTATACGAGCTGCACGGCTCGATGGAACGGTATCGGTCCGATGTCAGAGGGGAACGAAAATATTCGCAGCGTTCGGGGTGCGAATTGACGGAACGCGACGACTATTCAACGGATAGTTCCAGATTGGAATTCCGACGGCTCGCAACGCGTGCATAACAGTTCTTCACCAGGTGCACGCACAATGGTACGGAGGGAGGGGGGTGCAAAGAAAGATTATTGAATGGCAAAGTTTCAGCGGGAATTGATCGAAGTTTAAATCGCCTTAAACGCTTGTTTCCAATTAGAATTTCCGGACCTAATTCGTCGTAAATGCGTTGGAAATGAACACCGAGCGAGTTCGCAAATCAAATTGTTCCGACTTAAGGAACAAACAGGGACGAAGTGTTCCCCTCCCCGGCCTCAACCGCGGCTGCCCGTGTATAAGCAATTAAATCTCGAAACGATGAAGCTGAACGCACTTTGTCCAACTTGTCTAATTATTCCTCGGGAGTGACTGACGGCAATGTATCCGGTGCGGCTGCCGTTCGTCTTGCTTTCATACCACGCATCGGTGGAACATTAAGAAACTCTAATTAACTGTAATTCTAATTATATCGGTTAAATTCATTTGTTAGCTCTCGAAATTAAGTACGGCACCGAGTTGAATTCACCGACCGAGAGA
>SHCU01000092.1:254177-300701 GCA_004307685.1 Ceratina australensis
GGTTTCTTTCGCTCGTCCCTGTTTCCCGGTTGGAAAACCCACTTCCGGCCCGTCTCCTTCACGTGAAATATTTCCTCCGTCGTCCATGCAAATTACGCTCGGTCGACCGTGAGATATGAATCGTTATTAAACCGAGGAAAAACGTTAAACCAGAGGTTAAAAAACAAATAAACGAGCCGAACTCCCGGTGTTTGCCCGGTGTTCAGCGCGCGAAATCGAAAAATCGACGAGACACCTACCAGGCGGTAACCGCGGTGGCAACGTTTTTTTCTTAAGCGCCGCGAAATCGAGCTACGGGCTTTGTCGCGATTGTTCAGGGGGTACAACGACCGTTTGATTAAAAAGAGATTCGTCGCGGTGAATCGAACGCGGCTTTGTGCGCACCCTCCCCGGTATTCGTCAGGATTACAGTCATATGCGGCGCGAGAACTTGGCAAACACGTCTGTCAAAACGCTTTTTTTTTTGCACTTTTTATCGAACCCCACCGAGGCGGCGGCGGCGTCGGCGTTGCAATTGGTGGACACGGCTATGCACCCCGGCCATAACCACCCTGCCTACCCCCTCGCCGCCGTCCGACACCCCATCGCGCGGCCCGGTCCAGCCTCAATCTCCACCGAACCGTCCGAAACATCCCGATCCCGGTCGAGAGACAGGGGAATTGCCGAGCACCGAGAATTTAACAGTCTCGTAAAACCCGAAACTATCGGGAGCCTCGAACCGTGAGCGTACATTATGTTATACCCGTGTTTAAGTAGATTTTATTGCCGCGGATGCGGTTACCACGCTCGGACTCGTTTTCTCTTCGCCGAGAATACGTGAAAGCGCGGCGCGATCATACGGGAATATTGAAATAGTATATTAAGATACAAGTGCGCAAAGTAGGTGATTGCGTGGGTACAAACCTTTTGCGTACGTGTATCGTGTACTATTTTTCCTACTTTCGTGCGTAGAATTCGAGTTTGCGAAAGCATTTCACAAAACACAAATTTTTACTTGGTCACTGGGTGAAGCCAGCGCGACATATATGTATATAAGAAAATATGTGATAAAAGATCCAAAGAGTATCTTTGAGACACAATAAACATCTGTGCTCCAATTATAGTTCTAAGTATTAGAGACGAGGAGATTGAACATTCACAATTAAAAAGATAGATACTCATGTAAAAAAGAAGTTCTGATAACCTATCGAATATTCTAATATATAATAACTAAACTTTCTAATATATAATAATTCTCTAATATATAATAACTAAATTCTAATAAATAATAACCTATCGAATATTAAGCCAAGCTAAGTATCTCTGCGCGGATATTGGAGACTGAATGATAAGATACATATTTAAATGATGGCGCTTTAATGTAGAAGGATGGGTGATGGCCGAATAGAAATGTACGGAAAGTGAGAAAGAACATGGTTGAATGAAAGCGAGATGGCGAAGCTCTCGCTTTAACAAATACCTCCTTTAGTTATAAGGTACACTACGTTATTTTGTAACACCCTGGGTGTGGCTATACAAATTTAGATCTAAGAGCCCGTCCTGCATTGTGCAGCTGGCAAAACAGTGTATAAATAAATAAATAAATAAACAGCTATATAAACGGCTCGCTTCACCCTGAAAAAAAAGCGTGCGGTAAAATGTCACTTTGCACACGCAAATGCGTGCGCAAACTTGAACCTTGGGCACGATAGTAGGGAGATCATTTTTTCACCGTCGGGGAAAAATAAAAGATAAGATTTTTAACAATATCTAAACTATCGAGATACGATTGTTTCTATTCGAGACGCGCCTCTAACTGGCTGCTCTTGAACGTTTCGTTTCGCGTAAAACTGTTCCGCGCGGAAATAAATATGTATAACCGTGGAGCACTTTACATTTAGGTTGGGAACCCGGGTATTTACGAGAGAGATTCAGAGGGGAAGCAAGTTTTCTCGTAACAACCCCGTGCTTTTTAAGCCGCGCGCGCGCTCGCGACCGATAGTTCGGTGAACTTTTGAGAAATTCACGGGAATAAGAAGTAAGCGAGCGTAATTAATGATCGAACTCGATGTCGCGGGAATTTTCAGCGCGACTCGCGTAACCGAATGTTCCGTGTAATTAATGACCCGAGGAGGGACCGTTCGCGTTAAGAGAGCAGCCCGCGATCCCATCGTGCAGCTACGCGCGCATCTATTTACGCCGGCGACGCTCCCGTTGTAACAACGTAAAACGGGACGATAGGCGTAAGAGATAACCGAGAAAAGTCTCGCGGCCGGTCACGTGATATCGCGTGTCTCGCCGGTCCGATAGGTACGGTCGCCCGTCCTCGCGGAAAAGTATCCCGCGGAATTTTATTATACCTCCGCGCGGGGCAACACGCGACCCCCGGTAAACAACCGGACGCGGTCGCGTTAATGCGCGCGGCGGCGGGTAAAATTGAGCCGCGGCAAATTGCGCGAGAACGTGACTCAAAACGAGATCCAGAATCGGCTGTCTTTCCCACGCGAGAGTCTACTAGGAACCCGAGCGTTCGACTCGACCCCAATTAGCGGTCGCACCTTTTCCTTTCACTCGTTCCGATAACGAAAGCCGAAGTCCGTACAGACTCTGTCGAAACGCTCGTCGTGATTGTCAAAAATAATCATTCGCGTTCAATAGCTTAAGACTTTGCCGCTCGATCTTTGGCGATATGTAGACAAACGACGGTCATAGCCGTCGTGCACATTTTAACCCTTTCGCTTCGAGCGCCAGATATATCCGGCATTTATATGATGATACAAGTACCATCTGTGTTCCATTACAAAGTCTTCGTTATCGGCAGAACGTTTTGAGCTGATTTTATTGATGTATTGAATTAATCACATACTACACCTATTTTTTGTTGAATCATTTTGTCGTCACGACGGTCATAGCCATCATTCGCTCCGGGAAGAGAAAAAATGACATGACGATTATAGAAGTCGACAGTTCTTTTGGAAGAACTGTGGCCAAATATGATAATTTTCACTTCCAAACATACAATTTACACTCGATTTCATCTGGCAGTCATAAACAATTGAGAAAAAAATGTGTTTCTGAGCACGATCGTCAAATTAACCCTTTGCACTCCGCTGTCCCTTCTCATGAGACATTTAAATTTATTATTGATTATTATTATTACTGACAGGGGAATTAAGTTATTTCAGCAACTTTTTGAGACATGCATGTTTCCCTGAAGTTCTCTCTTGAAATAGCTGAGTAGCTGATAGAGTGCAAAGGGTTAAAAATGTGCGGCAACGGGTTAAGGAATTCCTCTTGAACCGTTCGGATTTCGCGGTGAATCGTACGATTATTCGTAAAATACTATTCATCCTTTGGAGCATAGAAAATATTAAATAAAGTAGTATCACCTGGCGTGAGAATAGAACGGGATAGAAACGAACGGCTCGTTAGGGCGGATCGCTAGTGGAAAACGTGATGAATATGGAAAAATTGACACGAGGTCGAATAAAGTGAATCTTGTCGAGCGCGGGTCTCATCTGTTAATTAGCGTCGGCAAATTTAATTCGAAAAGGTAGGATGAGGATTCGGTAAATATTGTCCATCGAGAATGGAATAACAATTTAATAAACTGTAACGGTGGATCGTGCGTAGCGATGAAAAATATTTAATTCCCGCGTATCCCCGTGTAAACAGCCAGCGAGGCAGCGGGCAATAAACTATTATATGCAGATAGGAGTCACGAGTGTACAGGGCATCCGTAATTTAAATAACTGCAACAATTGCGATACCTGGTGTACACACACGGGTAGCCAGCTAGGTGTATAACGGGAGCGCGTGTGTACAGGAGAATGCAACGCGACTAAATAAATCGTTACCTATCGCGATTAATTGCGATTCTTCAAATATTCGGAGGCGCAATATAAAAATTGGTCGGGCGCGCTGATTAAAATCGCTTGTGTCAGCAGAAATAATCGAATTAATTAACAGCTTCGTTAGCGTTTAAGTTTGCATTCTCTGTTTTTTCGACCGTGTAAATTATAACGCCGATCAACACGATTCTCCTGCCCTCTTTCCGGTGAAACTTGCGCGTCAACTCTCTCGCTGTTTATACCCCGTCTAACGGAGCATATGCAATCGAATGTTTGTTGATAAGGGATAACTCGTATTTCGATATTGTTCGAAAAGGATAACTCGTCGTAGAACGATCGTCCGAGAGATGTTCGGCTTACGTGGAATTCGTTTGATAAGACCTGATTAATAACGTCACCGGGTCAAGCCCTTTGTAATAATGGCTTAACGTTTGTTACCGGCGATCTTTTCCTCGTTGAGAAATCGTCGAACATTAATTGTGACACAGAGACAAAAACGGAGCTCTACATACGGTTATAAATGTTGCGAACCGAGAATAATGCGAGAAAGATGAGGCCGATAATCGATTCCTTCGACGTAGGAACGATGGGTGCTAGAAGTATTGAATGGAATCGCTTTTACAAAAAATTGTTTCCGAAAGTTTCTCGAATCAAGGTTACTTACAGATCAATTTCACGGCCTATAAAACTTCCGAACCATCAAGGAATTCCCGGTGTTTCGAGTCCTTTAATCACCGCGTCGAAATCAAAACGCCGTTAGATGTTTGGGTATCGTTTGTGGTACGCGTTCCAGATACCCAGGGGTACTGTAAAACGTAGCCACGCGATCCGCAATTTTCCAGAAAGCCTTTTTTCCACGTTTTTTCTTCGTTTCGATACCGGTGTCTACGACGGGCAAAGTTTCCATTGTGACCGCGGGGCTGTTCGTGGCCACGGATCCCCGCAGCATGCGCGTTCCAGGACTATTTCGGGGCATTATGATTGCGGAGAGCTTGCACAGGCTCGCGTACTTTCCATGAGAGATTAGACAACGGGGTACGGGAAGTGGAAACGTTTCGGCGCCGTGTTCGCTGTTCAACAGTTTCCGGCCACCGCAAAGACTTTCGACTTTCCCGGCCGCGGCTAACGATCGATTCTAATTGCCGCTACTTCCACGAACTCGCTACGGGCGAGTACAGTGATCTGATATTAATGCGTCGGAAATTCTCGATGAGACAACGGGACGTAATCTGAGAGCGACACGGGATCGATACGTCGATAATTCGGTGACTCCATGTATCTTTGAACAGCGGTACTTTGAGAGACGAAAAATAGCACCGAGGGAATCGCGATCTCGTCGATGATAGAGCTTAAGCCAACTTTTCTACCCGACCGATTCGCGTATCCTATTACGAAAATGTATTTCGCCTCGGCACCAATCTCTAATGGCGCCGAACGGTCTACCGCGCGATACCAAATTCATGAGAAATGTTTTCGTTCGATTGTAGCAACCACGAAAAATCAAGCGCGCGTCTCTCCGCGATGAGCGAATGGTTCGACGTTTAGAGAGGCGATAAAACATGGCCCACTTCGTCACAAACGCTATCATTAATCCACGTTATAGAGATAAACGATAACGGTGTTCTTATCAATTATTTCGCTGGGGTATAAAAAAAAAAAAAAAAAAGGGACAGAAGCGTCTGGTTTCCGATCGTTTTTATTTATTCAAAAAAGGAAACGTCACGGCATGAGTGAACGACGTTTCGATAAACTGATAATCAATGATCAACTCGCGGGAAGAGAGGAGAGAAGAGAGATGGGTTCGAACAGCGTGCGTGTAAATCAGAAAGGACGTGGCCCGATTTTGAGTTGCAGAAATGATTTGTGCGTTTCGTGCTCGCCGCTCCGAATAAAATGTTACAGAAACGACTGTCAGCAACGGAATGTACATCAATTTCGTCTCTCCCCTCCCCCCGCGGTTTTTCATTCCCCCCGTACCCCTGAATGAGGAATCCTCCCGCTCGTAAATCGTCAACTTCTAAACCTATAACGAGCGAAACTAACGAAGAGAGGGCTTCCGGCAGACTGGAAGAAAAGAAGGGCCGTCGTTGTGTTTGTCGTTAACGAGTTACTATTCTAAACTTCGAAGGTTTACGCGATTATTAAATTTCAACAAAGGAGCAAGAGATTCTCAAGTACTCCGCGAAGAAAAAGAAAGAATTTTCATCGCCATTACGTCAGCTATACTCTTTGTCACCGTGACAGAATTAGCCCCTGTTGGACCGATGTTAATAGGAATTAGACAAGTGCGAGCGGCGTAAATTAGCCGATTCGGTGGTAGACGTTAGTAAACTGTGCAAATCATTGGCAGCAGGGAAGCCGGCCAAGAAAGTTCTTGGCAAACACGCGACCGAACGAAAGTAACCGTGGACCGCAGCGCGAAATGATATGGGGAACGGGTGGGGGGGTAAGTACAAATACGATAAATCCTCGGCAAACCAACGATTGATTCGGCCAATCGACCGAATTGGCTGCGACCGAAAGTTTTATGCGACGTCGAGAAGAAGGGACCGCATCGGTTTGTCTCCGGGGCAAAAACACGTGCCCGGCACGGTTGTATTTTTATTAGCCGCGTTCGAATTATCTAATTGAAACTGGGCAAAAACAGTGATTTCCATTAGTTCCCGTGTATAGAAATAAAGACAGATAAGGGATGAAAGATCGGTGAACGATATCATGTTCTGTCGATACCAGTGACGCCTTGTAAAACGATGCAGCCGTTGCTGCCGTCTATTGATCAAATGATCACAATGGGATCACGATGAGAACACGGGCTGGCTCCGATACTATGCGTTCCACCGATTCGATTTCTCCCGTGTGTAAATGGGGCCATGGCGCGGGCGGCGGTCTCCTCCACCTCCTATTCCTCTCTCGAAAACTGCGCCGTCCGTTCGACGGGATATAAACCGTGAGTACAGCCGTTGCAAGAAAAAAGACGTGCGTCGGTACGCGGGCTGCCCGATCAATATTACGCACGTCGGCCGTCGATGGGATCGTGCCGCGAATCGATACCTCACTGTCACCGAGCCCCGACATATTTCGGCCATTACCAACTGATTTCCAACCTTGTGTTCTCCGCGCAACCCCGGCCACATCCTCCTCTGTTTTTCGTCGAAATTTTCGATTCCCAACTTCCACGGTTTCCCACAGCGTATTCATCCGCTCTCTCTCCCGCGTTCCCTACCCCGAGTTTTCCGCTTCCGCGGCTTCGACCTCTCCACGCGTTTTACCCTACATACGCGGCCAACCCTAATCGGCCTTCGAGAAATTCAATTTTCGACGATACTTACGGCTGGAACTCTATCTATCTCCCTCGGCTCCTCGTCTGTACCACGGTTACGGATCCGGATCGATATAGCCCGGCGCAAACGGAAACGCGATGCGCCTACAGCCTCGATCCCGGATTCTTTCCCGGTGATCGAGCATGAGTTATGGCCCGCGCGATGTATATATTTCCGATGGCTGTCACGTTTACTCGCGACGCGCCATCACGTTGGACAAATGTTTGATGAGGAACGTTTCGAGTAATCGTCTACCGTGTCGAAACTCCTCGCGCGGAACAGGAAGAATGGACCGTCCTTCGACGCGCTGACAGATTCGATACGGAGCCACTGCGTTAAGCCGACTGATCCCTTCGTACAGAATGACTCGATAAAAGAATCATATATAATAAAATTCTGTTCGGCGATTTTATCAAACGGATTTACGCCCGACGTGATCGTTAAATCTTTTAATTACAACAAATTAAAACGTACTCCTATCGAGTAAAATCTTTTACTGCTGAAATGTCTCTCTCCCTGATTTTATAATCGCCGAACAATACCGACGTGTAATTGGATTTTGTAATTAACATTTTAATAATTGCTCTCGAAACATCGTAATAGGATTTTCGCTCGCGCCCGAAGTTACGTTAACGGCAACGATTCCTCTTAAAGAAGTCCGTGAAACGCGTGCGACCAGACGGCAGACTTCGGGATTTGAGTTACGCGAGGGACCGCGAGGAGGAGCTCGTTTAAATATGAACGAAATTCGCTAACTGTTCAACTTCGGCAAACAAAACTTAAAGTCAGTTACCGGGCCAAACTGAAAATGCCTTAATCGGTGTAATAATTGGTGTAACCGCAATTACCGTGGATTCACACTTCGAGAACGCGCCGATATTCGGGTTCGATACGAGGAACGTTCGCCTGTAAGGTGGAACGTCTGCGACCTCGAATCTTTCACGCGTTCTCCGCCACGTTTCCTCCATTTAAGTGCACCGCTGTTAGCTGCTTGCCAGGTGTTCCGTTCGCGTATGCGTGCGAGGATATGAACGAGGTATCGAGAGTAGGCACGTACGTAATTACACTTTCGCTGCTCGTTTCGTTTACGGCGCCGCTCATCGCATGCCTTCGCACGAATATCTGAGCTCTGATTTACCGCGCTCATTGAGTTAACGTAACTCGATGATTCCGAGTCTCTTAACCTAAGACGAACTCGAATATATTTCGAAGCGAAACGGTGTTTCATCTCAGTGGGATTCGGATTCGAAAGATCCGGATACTATCACAGTTTTTGTAGCCGAATGCCTGCGGTTACCTAGATCCAACGTAACCCTTGCATTAAGTTGGGATCGTTAAATGTACGGACAGACACTTCCGCCCGCGAGGTTCCACATACGTGGAATCCTTCTGCAGCCGTAATACGAACGCGCACGTACGGCGGGACACACATCTGCTCGCGTTTATACGCGCATATCTTAGGTCTAATTCAGGAGGGCGCGTACCCGCTATCTCTGGAATGCGACTTTTCTCCCTGCACGGTTCATTTACCCTATTCGTACGTACCGAATCGCGGAGGCGTTACATTCAGCACGATATTCACTGGTAAGTGTTCATTAAACCGGCAGTTCTAACGGGTGCGAGTGTTAATAATAGTGGCAGACGTACTTACATACCTGTATGTGTGCTTAAGTAGGAACAGGCATTAGGGGTGCGACGGTCTGGATATCATTTTTACGTCCCCCGCGCGTAGCTTTATATTAACCCTTTGCACTCCGAAGGATTCTATACGTTGGCTATTAACTACTCAGCTATTTTAAAACAGGCATGTCTCAAAAAGCTGCTCTGAAATAATTCCCTGTCAATAATAATAATCAATATGTAAGGCTAATGTAAAACTAAGTAATGCGAAGACAGTGCGCAATAGATTGAAACACTGTATACGGATTCTTGATTAAAGAATTTAGTTTTATTCTCTTGGACTATACGGTCCGTACAGTTTGGAGGCCAACTAAAAAGTGCCTTCCTCGACTGGGATATATTACAGCTTAGCAAAAATGTCTTTGTTCCCAGTCGAGCCTTTCCGTGCGAGAGTCTTGGAAAAACCTCGCATGGTCTTATCTACTTAATTGCATAAACATCCGCATCCCTCGTAGGCTCTTGGTCCGAAACAAAGCGTTCGGACCCAGCGCCTAGTTATCTGGCCCTCGTCAGCTCGCACCTAGGCCATTGGAGACATCTCCCTCTCGTGTCTTCTTACAAATAATAAACGTAAATGACTCATGAGAAGGAACATCTGATATGCTAGAATTACAATGTCCCATCGGAGGGGACAGCGGAGTGCCAAGGGTTAAACTACAAAGTCCGATATCTCGTGATTTGACACAACAAATTTCTTATCAGCGCGATAAGAGAGACAGGGTGATTTCTACCGTGAACATGTTTTATGGAAAACGAGTCAAATATTCTTTTATATTCTAGACGACCGCTGAGTTTCATCGGTAAGCGGGGTGGTTACGTAGGTGTCACCGTCAGTGTGACGAGTACAAATAAGATTTCAAACTGAGGATTACATTTTTGAAGAGTCTACATATTTTTAATATTTAGGGCACGGATAAAGTACTATTCTTCACTCGACGGTTCATCGGTGGAACTGTCGACTCGAACCACTTGAACCAGATTTGTAATGGGGGTAAAATTTCGCGCGTGTACGTACGATAGAGCTCGGAGGGGCTGGCTTTCATCTCTTACACCGACGCGGAGCGCATTCGACCAGGTTTTTCGCGTCCTACGAAGCGAGACCACCGCCGCTCCTCCTCTCCTCAAATAGCAGTGGACACGTCCTTTAAATTCAAATGCCTCGGGGGTGGATTAAACGCGACCGCGGAGCGATTGACGAAACATTCGTAAAAAGGAAGTAGGTAACGGATAATTAAGACGACGTTAGAAGAGCGTTAACGAGACACCTTTCGATTGAAGGGGACCTACGATAATTAACACGCGAGGCTCCCATTGACGACTTCCGTAATTCCTTCATACGCGCGTGCTGTGAATAAGGTTAAATGTGTATCTCGCTCGTATGTAAATCTTAGACCGCGTTCTGGAACGTGTAACTGAATCAGACGTTCCTAGAACATCAATGAACGAATGAAAAATTGCTATATTTCAATGAATAATTAACACATTAAAGGCGGGAGTAGTAATACGATTTACCTCTATAACTTCGTCGTATGTACGTTTTGTCTTACAATTAGCGCGACTGATTGAAATCCTTATCAACGATACAAACATTTGTCCAGATTTTTGTACAATAAAGTATTCTCGTTTATCTTTGAAAATTATTTAAACTGAATTGAAGTACGATGTTAATCTCTGATATCGCCGACACCTCGCAACGTGTTTCCGATACAATTGGAATGAAGAGATCAGAGCCACGCTTATTAAAACTGCAGTGGAAAGGAGAAGAAGAATAAGAAGCTGCGCGGTGGAATGCGGTGAAAACGAGTCAGACCAGATGCGTTTCGAAAGAAGATGATTGAACAAGTTTACGCGTCTCAAGGATAAACAAGTATACATCTCGGTTGGCCATTATTACAGAACAGGTTGCATGAGTAACGAGACCCGTGTCCGCCCGCGAACCGTTCAAGCTTGTAATAATAACGATTGCGGCTAGCTTCTTCTTCCCTGTTCAACTTCCCTTGTTTAAAACACTTTGCACAAAGAGCCGTGTTGCCAATAAGGCTTAATGTCCCTCGAATCCCTTGCCAAGTCGTTTCCGCGGTAAACTTTTCCTTACGAACGTTTATATTCTCTCGAAAACGTCGACCTGAATCCAACGGTAAGATCGAGCGATCGAGCGAACGCCCGGGGATAAAGGCCCGATCGAGAATTTATTTATTGCGGAATTCCTGCCGCGAAACAAACGCGTTCTATTTATTAGCATTCGCGGCATTGCTCAAGATAAACTTTTGATTACCATTCTTTCCGCGGAACAACCGAGCCGAGGTAATAGCCTCGGAGATATTGCGTCGTGTAAGACGCAAGTACCTTCCGGGTCGAGACAGTTCATCCTGCTTCGATGACATAATCGATAACGCTTAGTGTCTTGTCCGATGGGTACAGGCTAATGCGGCTCGGGCATAACGGCCAATATCGAGATCTATGAATTACTCGTTAATCTACGATAAATCACTCGGCTTGTCGATATCCGACCCCGAAATTCTTTGAGAACCGTTACTTATCGGAAGGATACCTGCTTATCTCGTCCGGACCGAAAATCCCACGCTATCTACAGATTAACAGAAACTACGACCGTTCGAGCTTTAATTCGCACTACTTTTATCATCTTATAATAAAAAAAAAAACGAACGAATACTTCTTGCTCGTCTAATCATTATTACCGTCTATGAAAAAAACGTATAAAGGTTAAACCCTTGCATTCGAAGGGTGGTGACTCTCAGTCACCATCTGTTTTATAAAATAATTGTTACTGTTATAAGCAAATAATTACTGTTTCAGTATATTATTGATTGAATTAAACTTAATTATTATACAATTCATATAAGGAAAAGGAATAATTGTAAAATAATAATTATTTTAATACATTAATCGGTATGTAAAAAATCCATGAAATATTTGTGGAAAAATTCTTCGAATGCAAAGGGTTAAGAACCCTATATATCCACATTCTCAATTCCAATAGAATGCATTCTTATAGTTAAAGCTGTTTCTTTCCGCGTACAAGTCGGAGAACAAAACTTGGTGTCACGCGCGTCTTCTCAAACAGAATCGATTGTCGGATTTAAGCGCGCAGTCCGTTTTAAGTATCGCACGTTTCCCATTTCGATCCGTCTCAGCGTGAACGTATCCACATCATTTCGTTCCGCAACCGGGAACAGTGTTTCGGAGCACAGATATTGAAAATATTTTATCCGGCATCGATGGCCGATGATGTACGCGGAGAGTACGACTGGTCGATTTCTTTACGATTAGTACGCTCTTTCACGCAAGGTACGTGCAGATCGATTTAAAAAATAACGATATCCATTGTTCTCTCGATCATTTTCTATTATGTAACGTCTTTCTGGCTAAGGTTGCATGTAACGGAATTTAAATAAAAAATTACCGTTCGAAATAAGCAGGATATTCCTGAAATGCACTAATGATATCAGCGAGGGAACAACTGTATCGTGACGTCTACCGCGCTCGAAGTTAATGCAATAGTGATTGCCAGAATCCGGAAATATTACATCGCGGATCGAACGGCCGATTTATTCGCGATTTATCCGGGTGAACAACCTCGAGCGACAAAAAATTTACCCCTGTTTCAATAACTCGATTTATCTGACCGAATCGGACGTCGAGAAGATTAATACGCCGTTTCGGCGATGAAACGCAATCATAGATTCCTACCTTCGCGGATTCCTCTGTTATTTAAAGTTTGATCATCCAGTAAATGCGCGGCTGACTCGCGCACGCAGTTACCTTCCGGTCGTGCAAATTGAAAATTCTTTATTCATGAAAATAGAAGAGAAATCGCGACTATCGCAGTAAAAAGGGAGAGCGTGATACACTTTGTAGTTACAGCATCCCCGCTCGGCCGATGCTGAAACAGTGAATGAGCGCGGCAAATTTTTTCCCGTGAATTAGTGTAAATTCCGCTCCTCTTAGCTTGACGGAGTCGTAAACAAGAATTCCGTAGCCGTCCGAGCGTGAACGCTAAAAACATAGTTAATCGCGCTGAGGGCGGGCTAGGATGACGTTGGTACCCGGGAGATATCGGCCGTTCATTAATTGCAGATTCCCTACTCCCTGCACATTACTTCCGCGTTCCTCGCATAAATAAAATTTAATACGAGCGGGCCAGCCGCCGCTACCGATGCTAATTTATGTTAATTTAATTTGCCGCCCTATGAATTCTGGCTTAATTGTATTTTAATCGAAACATACTTTCAAATCTCTCCGCGGCAGCTCGCCGATGCGACGTTCAACGCAATGGAAATTCTATCGACTTACCCCGAAAGGACAACGTAACCGCGTGGAAACTCGACCACGTCGTAATCGCGTTTATTCTCTCGCATTATACGTAATAATTTCATTAATTAACCGCGAGATTTATTTTTTTTTTCTCTCACCGTTAAATATTCAACTTCAGGAAATTCCCTAACAAGATTAATAACAACAGAATTGAGTACGCGCTGCTCCGACGTTTTAACGGAGTTCTACGAGTAATTCTCTAATTTTGCGCGCGTATTCTCATGCATGTTGTGTCCCTCATGCGAATGAAAATTCCTGTGTAATAACAACTTAGAGTTATGCATTTAAATTTCAACGGGAACAACGACGCGGTGAGCGATTGACGGAGAAAGGTCAGTTGTTGCGGTGTGTCGTGCGCCGAAAATGGCAACCAGTATTTAGAAGCATACGAAATGTGGTTCACCGCGGTTACTAATTAATTTCGAGCGGTAAGCTAGCGATTAACTGAGCGGTAATATAATCGCGGCACGCGCGCCTATGGATTGACAAATACGTCCGATTTGATGAGCGTGATAGCGTAATGAAAAGCCAAAAACATTAAAAGGTATACACTGTGTCATCGTAACCCGGCTGCAGGTTCCACGTCCACTATGTGCATAACATTTAAATCTCATTTTCGAATGCCACAAATATAATTTTAATTACGGGTCGCGATTCAAATTAACCAACAGAGAGCTCGAGTTATACGAAGTATCGGGGTACCGTGAGAGATACAAATGAGTCAATAAGAATTGCCGAGACTTCTCTGTCGGGTATTCAGACATTTCATGAACATTACAGTTAGCTTTATCAGCTGGCTGACGAGGCATTACCGTTGATGAGGTTACGGTTATCCTTTGTACCGGCGATGCCCAACGGGTCGTTCATCATGAGCGCAATTAGTGCCTACCGAAGAATCGAACCGGTCGTTTAACGATCGGTAACAATTCGAGATTATCTGGCGAGCGATTTCGAAATAAATTCGATATCTCTGTGATCACCGACGGAATCCCGATGTCGATTACCCGAAAACCAAGGCCGGATGACAAGAAAAATAATCGCGCGATGGGAATAAAGGTTGAATAAGCGCGGGCGCGCGGCGACGTTTCTCGAGCACGTTTTCACGTTTCGACAAAAGGCAGCTTTTATTTACGTTTCACCCCGCGCGCACCCTTATTTCGCGGCCGCAGTGGCTGCCACCGTCGCTGACAGTGAATTACACGCGCAATACGATGCCACTCTTTTGTATGGCGAAGAATGCGCCGGAAGTAATCCATAAAAAATGGTACGTGTTCAATTTAACCCCCGATGCTCGTACACGCTTTCCCGAAATCATCGACTTTTCCCCCAGAAATTCAAGCGGCATCGGCATGCAAGGAATAAGTACGGTAACAATGTTCCTCGGATGTCGGCTTCTCACCGAATAGTCCTCGGAATTTTTTTTAACCAGTTAACTGCGTTCGACGTGTACACACGTCAGCCTAAATCTCTTTCGATTAATATTGATAAATATAATATTGAAATATAAAAAGGCTCGTATAAAACAATTGATTTTATTATAACATCGTTCACGTGAATTCTATAGCTGTTAGAGTTTATTGAATTAATCCATAGCATTTAAAGTATCAGATTTTTTAAATATTTAAATTACTAGAAAATAAAATTTCTAAAATCAAATTCCGCAGTTAAAGGGTTAAGAAGAAGCGAACGTGCGCTTCGTCGACGAAGATACGATCGAAACACGTCTAGATGCGAACGTCGACTACGTTTCAGGTCTTCGCTCAAACCAAATGTATCTGTCGTTCTACCGACATTCTATTTAACAAGGCGATCCAAAACAAGCATTAAATTGCGAAACGTGGGATAACGAAAATTGAGTATAAAGTTTTAGCATGATACGATAATAACTAAAAACAGTAATGTTACATGGGTTATTAAAGTAGTTCCCACGTAGAGCCGGAAGTTCGCAGAGATATCGAGAACGCAGCCGCGAGTTCATTCGGGAATTGAAATTAGTTTCTCGCCGGTATAAAGGGAAAGTGTAATTTGCAAAAGGTAATTAAAAAGCCCAGCGAGCGAGCGATTTCACGGGAAACCATGTCACAAAGGCGCCTCTGGTTTTTGTCTAACGCAGCCTTTGTCGGTGGAGCACCGCGAAGAAAAAAAAAAGGAACCGTCGACCGTGGGCACGCTCGACGGCAACAATAAGTTAACACATGACGACGTTAATCGCGAGTCACGTGTGCAGGTATTAACGAGCAGTAAAAGAAAGTAAATAAAAAGCGTGATACGGCAAGAAAATAAGTAAACAAACCTTCACCGAAAACACCGCTGAACGCCACGGCCTTGAAGACGAACCACAGGGAATAGGTGTAGATGATTCGGCTGTTCAGCCACCGCATGATGTTGAACGACGACGTTCGCCCCCGGTGCCGGCCCGTCGTTGATCCTAGCCAGTCGCGATCAACGTTTACCAATCCGACGCCGGTTGAATGTTCGGGCACTTCGTCTGTTTAACCACGTGAATCGGAACGAGCGTACGGATCATCGGAATCGCGGACGGCGGCACACCGCACTCCCGATCTCGCGGCCCTCGCACGGGTCATGGCGCGCGCGGACCACGCCGTGCCAAGGATGATGCGGCTAAGTTCCGTTACACTCGTGACTTTAAGAGCGGGGTCTGTCGCGGCACGCGATCCCCGCTGGGATACGTGCGCTCGGAGCACCGACTATCTAACGAAAGAACGACCTCGCGAAGGACANGCTAAGTTCCGTTACACTCGTGACTTTAAGAGCCGGGTCTGTCGCGGCACGCGATACGTGCGCTCGGAGCACCGACTATCTAACGAAAGAACGACCTCGCGAAGGACACACTCTGGACACACTGATAAAGTAAGGGGCAGTGAAACGCGAGCGAGCTACCCGCGTTGTGTACGTTCTCGCGACCGGTCAGATACTAACCGCGTACGCTCCGTACCGTGGCTTCTCCCACCACCCCGCCCTCCCGCCCCATTCCCGAGCACAGTGTATCGCGTTTTTCACCTCGTTCCTTAACTGTTGTTCGTGTCTTCGGTAAACGGTCAGCAATCGTCTCTCGTTTTAATAACACCGATACGTTATCGTCTCGCGGGGCGTCACGAAGCCAGCTGGTTTTGACTCGCCGGTACCGATGACCGGTCCGCTATTTCTCGAGCAAAATGAGTGGCCCGAGCGATGCATGGTCGGCGTGCATCGGTCACAGGGCTGCCTCCGGGTGCAATTAATCAAGGTTTTCAGCCGTTTTCTTGCGGCCTGCGCCGATCGGAAGCGAGCCTTCGACGAACTTCTGTATTCTTGCGAAAAACGTTTATGGAACGTGGGAGTAACTAGACAGAGGAATCCTGTGATACACTAGATTACACTTATCTTCTTATTTAACGATAAACACTGATAAATATTGAGTCGCTTGTATACATGCGGATAACGGTGTCGATAGCAAAGTTGGCAGTGTGTTTGGTAGGTGGTCTTGGCCAGGAGTCTTTAAATCTCAGCTTCCTTGGCACACGCGATTCTGGAGGGCGTATCTTCGCGACGTACGTCAAACGAAACGTTCATCGTCCTGTAACCGTTCCTTCCGGCAACGGTCCGAGCGAACTGTCCGGGAGATAGAGGGAATAAAGCGGTCCGAGGTTTTCACGCCGTTCCTCTCTCGGCGACCAGAAAAAGGATCTTCGGGCTGGATCGCTTCGAGGAAAAGTTTGCGCGCCGGGGATAGAAGTTTCGGCAAGTGGTTTCCCGCGTTCCGCTCTCAAAGCGTAATAATCAACATTTTTCACGGTTTGAGAGATTCCACGCGCCGCCACCTCCACCGGTACCCTCGGAGAAAAATCGTCTCTCCAGCTGTTGACTCGAGGGCAGTTACGCCTGACCACAATTGCGCGTACTCGTCCTCCGTTCCGCGGTACGTAAACACTGAAACACAAACGGAGAGACTGGTAGTCAAACGCGTGAGAGAAGTTGGAACGTTCTCCAGAGGGGAGAAGCAGCGCGATCAAAAAGAGAGAAAGAGGAAGAAAAAGGATCGGAGTCGCACAGCCGGTCGTCGAACCGGTTTCCTCGGAGATCGCAACGAGCCAATTGGAAATACCACTGACAATGAGTCCGGCCGGCCTCTTTACGAGTTTCTCTCTCTCTCTCTCTTTCTCTCCTCGCTTTACGATCGAGAGTCTAGATCGCGGCAGGGCGGATCGAAGAAGGATCCAGTTCTCTATACCCGCTGGTTAACCACCCGATCGAGAATTTTATCGGTCCCGGTCGAGCGAGCCACTATCTGGCCCCGGGATCCTGAGTGCTCAAGGTCACGAAGACGCATCGCATGGGCGACCATCGGATCTCTCGTTTTTCCCCCCCGATATCGAGCCCCGTCACGAGAACGTCGACGGCCGTAGGAAACGATGAAGATAACGTTCGAACCGAGTCACGATGAAACCCGATAAAAAGAAAGAAGGGACAGGGCGGGCGACGGCGACGCCTGGGTTAATAACTCGTTCGTCGATTAAAGGGAAAAAAAAAAAAAAAATTTACGAGCTCGCGCGGAAATTACATTTTAATCATTCGTTTATCGCGTCGCCAAAGTGAATCGTCGATCCTCCAATCCCGCTCCCACGATCTCGATTGTTCTCCAGCGTTCGATTCGACAAGGACTCATTTTTTACAAGGTTCGCGCGTCGTTTAAATTTCTCCCGGGAGGACCGGCCGAATCGAAATCTACGTTATAACGATCGCCGTCCGCATTGTCCAATTTCCGATTCGAAATGGCACGATGCATAAATTTCCTTTTTTTTTTTTTACCCGCCACGGATCATCGTGCTGACCGATGATACGCTCTCGTTGGGAAATGTTGCATCGAATAAACGAGCGACGTCAAATACGTTACTGTTGACGTTTCTCCGTGCCGTATCGATTAATTAATAATTCGTGACAAGGAACGCGTAACGCACTTCGCTTGAGAAGAATTGATCGGTTGATTAGATCGCGATACGCAGGATTCGCGTTAAGTGGCGCGACTCCCGATCCGCCGTTTGTCACGGGCATCGGGCGAAAATCATCGAATCCGGATTTGATCACGGAGTCGGTGAATGCTCGTCGCTCGTACGCGCGTACGGCCACGCAACAGTTTCGAGCGATTAAACCGAGTCGCGTAGAGAAATTCGAATTCGAATCGTTAATTTACCGGGTGAAAGAGCGAACAATGCGAGGCCGGCGCGTTCACACTTTTAGCGGGTAGAAAATTACGCGAGGGAAAATGAGCGGTACTTTTCAATGGGACGTATTACAGAAAACGAAGAGAAAGAGGGAGGACATAAAGGAGAGAAAGAAAAAAAAAAATGTAGAGAAATGAAAAAAGGGGTTCGCTCCGGTTGTCATCGTGCAATTTCCCTTCCCCTCGCCCGTTCCCGCTCCCTGTCTCGTTACAAACATAGAAAACATGCTCGAAAATAAGATAGTACGTCCCCATCGGGTCGCGTGAATAATACCGTCTTAAAAAATTCTTTTCTTATGTGTAACATCATCTCGTACCTTCCGGTCGCCGTCCGGTTTCAGGCGCGAACAAGCCGAAAACACGGGTAGCGGGAAGACACCCGGGACGGACTGAGAAAACACGCAGAGATTAGCGAGCGCGGGAGATCCCCGAAACTTCTGTTATTCCTCACTTCCTGCGCCCGTTACAATGTAATTGCACGCGACACACCGACGTCACCCGTCGTCACGATCGTCGCAGTGATCCTCCGCGATTTTCATCTCGGATCACCGTACGAGGTATCGAACGCCGGTTACGACTCGACCGTACGACACGTCGATCGGACGGATGATATGTTAGAGTCTGTACGGGGGTTAGAGCGCCGCGACGCTACACGTCCCACAGAATCACGATCCGCACTGGTGCGGCATCGAGCGTTAGGGAAACTTCAGCGACCCTCCGACATCCAACCCCCACTAGCCACCAGCCTCCACCACCACCGCCGGTTTTCCACTACCACCACCCCCGACACACTCAACCCCCGTCGCCGACACTGGGAAGCGACAGGGTGAAGCAGCGGCAGCAGCAGCAGCAGCTCGTTGTCGTAGCACCAGGCTAGGTGCTGCTGGGAGCGCAAGGATGTGTACGCGAGGCAGCACGGTACTCATACCATTCGGCACCATTCGGTTCTCCAGCCGACGGAGTTTTGCGCGCACGCTGCTATCAGCCTCGACGTCGTCGGTGTGGCGCGCTCGCGCACCAGGTACCACTCAGCCCCCACCGGTTCACCCACGATTTTACCACCCTCCCTCGCTTTTTCTTCCTTCTACCCTCTGTTTTTTTTTCTCTCATCCCTGTCCCTCCCTTCTTCGACTTATTCTTCCTATTCCTTATCTATCTCCTGTCGCACCCTCTCCCGGATTACGCGCCGGTGTATGACGATTTCGGACGAAAACATTGCCGAGTGGTTGCTCGAGTCTCGAGGATCCTGAAAGTGTTTCGAGACCGCTCGCGAAAACGGATAAGAAGAGGTGGGATCAGCGCGTGAGAGGCGCCGCTCGCTCGCATGCCGATCCGACAGATTTGTTTGGAAATATTGATGCGAACGAGAAACCCCGTTCGTTTCGGCATTTCTTCCCGGTTTGATTCCTGAGGGAGAGAGGGGCGAGAGGAGTCGCCCGTACCTCGCGAGGAGATAGAGTTCTTTTGTGCACCGTATCCTCTCGCCTCGGCGACGAAAGGGATCGCGATTGTTGAATTATTAAGTCGAATCCATCGTACCTTTATCGCGCAAGATTTTCCATCTCCACGGTTTCTGTTCTCGAGCACTCTCGCGAGCGCCGTCATCCAGGAAAGAATTTCATTGAATAGGATCGGGAGCAAAACGCTGGTACAGCAGTGTTCAATGAAATCGTTGCGCATCAGAAAGAATAATACACGACAAACTATAACCGGGACGCGTCGTTCTCGATGAGCGGCCGTCCGGTGATCCTATTACACTTAACCGTTCTTCCAATAATTTAAGCAGATCCGGGATGAGAATGCGAGATGATTCGATTAACAATGGAAGCGGCTACGCTGTTGTTGCTTATGCATTTCGCCGAGAAACTTTTACGCCGTTCAACTTCTTTTAAAGTTTACCATCGAGTCGATCTCGACGGGACAGTTCCGGAAGAAGTCCGACGCGGTAATTCATTGAAATTGGCGTTAATCCTCGTCTGATATCAAAGAAAATCGTTTGAGCGTCGCCGGAGCGAAAGCCCGGGGAATCGAAAAGAATGGCCGGGCCTGTTTGTAGATCGAAATTGGAATCGGAAGTTTCCAAATACGAGCTGTGATTTCGATTTATATACGGAGGGATTGCGAATCGTTCAGCGCGGGCCAAACACGGGACGCGAGCGCGGCCTATCTCCGCGAAATATTCGTACGCGCAGGTTCCTCCATGAATCACTTTATCGACGTCGCATTAAGTCGTGATCATTCATCAACGACGCATTGACCTAACGACGAGAACGGTTTTCAATACACTCCGCGCCCAGAGGCTAATGCCTGACGTTAAAAAATTATTCGTTGATACCGCGCGGGACGCGTGACAGCAGGGACAACGATAACGAGGGGAATTTTCACGGTAACGTTGTTTCTTTCGAAATTTTCAAAGGGAACGAAATGTCCCTTTTTATCGCGTCGTGGAAACGCAATCTAGTAAACCACGACGGGGGCATTATTTTCTTGGAAAATATCGAACGTCATTCGAAAATATCAATCGTCCCGCGCGGACAAAGCGTCAAGCGCAAACATCGAATCGAGCTTTTCGTAACGTTCCCAAACAAAAACGGGCGAATAACCACGCGTAATAACATGAAATAATGGCGACAACTGGGAGAGAGCCGGTTAACAATTGCGCCGACCGGAACGATTATTTAACCCCGTAACAGTTTACAATCTGAATCAAGTGGTTCTTTTTTCTGAGAAAAGAACGTTGATCGCGCGTTGAACGAAACACTCGATAAAGTTGATACGAGCACGCGAGAGCGACAAGGGCACGAGAGAAGAGGAAGTTCGCGAGGGTGAAGCTCGCGGCGTGGTGAGTATAATATGAGAATAATTCAAATACGATTGGGTAAGCTAGCGCGAGACAGGAACAAAAGGCCTTAGGTAGAAATTGGAAGCCGGAGCAAGGTCTGGGCACGGGCACCTAATCCAATGTTTTACAGGTTTACTGATTGCGGTGGAGTACGCCGGCCCTCCGGCAGCCAGGGTGAATCGACCTACCTACCCATGTGTCCTCTCTCTGGAACCCGGTCCCTCTTCCGTTTCCTCCGCCCCGTTCTACAATCGTTACCTCCGGTCCACCCCGTCGCTCTGTCTCGCTTCCTGCCCTAATTCCCCGGCAAATAAACGCATCATTGGGCAGCCGTAGATTTACCAATCAGGCCGATGCCTTCGTACAGGAGGATAGAAGCCGTGCGGAAGCCCGCACGATTCGGAATAGCAATGAAAACAGACCTTTAAATCTACCCCTATCTCTCCATTCCGCCTCGTACCTGGCCAACGTTCCCAGCGTTACTCTCCCCTTTTGATTCCCGACCGTCGACGCTCGATGCACCGTTACCGGACTGTTGATACCCCGTCGTACTTCCACCTTACCCGTTTCCATATCTCATTCGACTTCTCGAGTTTTCAGTTACGATCTCAAATACGAGAACGAGATTATTTCGCGAACCCAAACGACATCTGTTTTAATTCGTCGCCGAACGGGATTTAAGTGGCACGGCAGATGGCGGAATTTCATTTGGATTCACGGCTGCCCGACCAAAAAGTTGCCGTAGGTGAAAAACGGTACAGCGATAATGGACGTTTCTTGCATCCCGTGGCAGGATGTTAGTTTCATGGTCGAACGACCGGACGGAAGACAGTCTCGACGAATGTCCCCGGATATCGATTAAGCGGAGACGAGCTCATGCAAAGAGGAAGCTGTAAGTTGACGAAGATAAATGATAATCCATTTACTTTTAATCCTACAACGAAAAGTTATTTTAGATAATGAAAACCGATCGGATCTCATGTATTATGCCACGATCCGCGTACCATCGCGTCTCATGCATATCTTATCAAGGTTTTATTTAGTCCGGATAAGACGGCGGAGTCTCTAAGCTCTTTTCATACGGAAAAATGATATAGCTATTCCGGTGCGGTTGTTGCCCACGGGACGCAACGGAATTATATGCGAGGTGAATGCGTTATGGACGTGTAAAGAAATATACGAGCGGAACAATCGTCGATAGTCGATCCCTTTTCCATTAATTATTCATCTTCCGTTGTACGAACCAATTTCATATTTCTCGAGACACGATCTCATCACGGTTCGTCGCTCTCGGCTACTCGAAATCCGCGTCAGTCATGGTTATTACGTATACACGGGAGCATCAAAATATTCCTGGGTTTCGGTACGAGCACTTGGCTCGGAACGCGAACGGCGCATCAAGACACGCGTTACCACGCTGCACAAATTAAATCATGATGCAAGCCTTCGACCGCGGGGCGCACATCGCGTTAAATGCCGTAATAGTAGTTTAACAGCTCGTAATGCGGCCGCTATGCACGCGTTAGAGGAAAATAACGCCGGACCCTCCGGCTATCAAATTTCCGCGAAGCCCACGAAATTTTTTACGACCGGCCTCCTCGTAATTCCTCGAACCGAGCCCACTCCCGCATCTGCTAAGAGACGGCGAGCGAAATTCCCGATGTTTACACGGGTTTACCGATGATTTATTCGCGCTTCAAACGATATCCTTTGCCCATCGCTTTTACGCTCAATTCCCGTTTCTTTTGTTCTCTCCCTGCCGCTCCGAGAATTTTAATAGTTCATTTGTAAATAATCTTGATTGGAAACTTCTCGGAACTTTGTATTAGGTTTGTGCATACGAGATGATTTTTTCAAACTTTCTTAGTCAGCTATGCATGTTTCTAAATAATTGAATAGTTTCATTATAAGGGATTATGTATTTAATTAATCGTAAGCGTTTCGAGGAATTTTTATTTGAATTTTTTTCAGCGATAAACCTGCGCGGTGCATTACTCTTTTAGAGAAATGTCGAGAGTAGCTGAGAACGGGGTGCATGCAGTAAGGTCGTCACCCATACACGAGAACCGGCTTACGTTCCCCCTTGAATGTGAAATGAAGTTAAATCCCAGCGGAGCAGCACCCTATTGGATCGTGGCAACCTATAACATTTAGTGTTTCGCGAATTCTGCACAGAGGATAGTGCAAGTGTCTCGAGTAGCTTTAAGAGAAATCGAGTGAATCGTCTTACGAGACGTCGGAAAGTAAATTCCCTAATTGTTATAATAAACAGATGCACTGAGATTCAAATAAATCTCAGTTATTAAAATCATGCCCTGAAAACTTTATTTCGTGTAACTACTGAAAAATAACTAAACTTAAAACAGACTGTTNTTCTCGGAACTTTGTATTAGGTTTGTGCATACGAGATGATTTTTTCAAACTTTCTTAGTCAGCTATGCATGTTTCTAAATAATTGAATAGTTTCGTTATAAGGGATTATGTATTTAATTAATCGTAAGCGTTTCGAGGAATTTTTATTTGAATTTTTTTCAGCGATAAACCTGCGCGGTGCATTACTCTTTTAGAGAAATGTCGAGAGTAGCTGAGAACGGGGTGCATGCAGTAAGGTCGTCACCCATACACGAGAACCGGCTTACGTTCCCCCTTGAATGTGAAATGAAGTTAAATCCCAGCGGAGCAGCACCCTATTGGATCGTGGCAACCTATAACATTTAGTGTTTCGCGAATTCTGCACAGAGGATAGTGCAAGTGTCTCGAGTAGCTTTAAGAGAAATCGAGTGAATCGTCTTACGAGACGTCGGAAAGTAAATTCCCTAATTGTTATAATAAACAGATGCACTGAGATTCAAATAAATCTCAGTTATTAAAATCATGCCCTGAAAACTTCGTGTAACTACTGAAAAATAACTAAACTTAAAACAGACTGTTGTACAGATTGTAGAAAGTAGTTGAAACAATAAATATGAACCGTAGTAAAAGAGTGTTAATCATTCACCCAGTTACGACGGTGTTCCTCGCGGAACGTGCCCCGCGTTAATTCGCAATTTCGCAAATCGGTCGATTAATTACGCAAAGCAGCACTTGCAATTCACCGTCCGATGAAGACATAAATTAGCGAATATACCCTCGCGTTACTATCTCGTCTTCAATTAACCAGACCGTAAACAGCGTCTACTTCATTTCGACTCGCCAAGACGACCACCAAAGAAATGTCAAAAAATATTTTCTCACATCGTGTTTTACCGTTTATTACCGACAAGATATTAATACGTGTCAGGTATCAAAGATGTAACTCTCACGGCGCAGTATCACATTTCTCGCGATTTAATCACGAGAGCTTGCGGGCATATCACGAAGTCCCGGCGCTCGTGTCTTCATAAAAACAAGCGGTTTCTTTTTCAATATCCGTGGTTACGGATCATAAATAAAGTTATGGCACCCACTTAATCCACGAGTTTACCCCCCCCCCCCCTCCAACAACAAAAAGTCGAGTGGCAGCCGGAAAAAGGGGTTACCGTTCGGAGCCGATAAAGTGGCACCGAATAATCGGCATGGGATTTTACGGCGGGCGCGGTTGCGTGTCAGCCGGGCAGCGAAATAAATGAAATGTTGCTAAAACGAACTCATTAACATTATCGGTCGTTTTATTAATTCCCCGGGCCGTTCCGCTCCCAGGGCAGCCTTGACCATTGCCGGATCGATAACCAATTTTACCGGCTGCCACAGACCGAAACCACCGTTTGCGGAAGATATCGTATTTTTCGAATTGCCTGTGTTATACCGGCACCGTCGATCGAACGCGACGTAATAAAAGCCGGCGTGGCTCTCTGCGCGCGTTTCGTAATTGAGAAAAATCTACTTACCACGCTGACCCCTTTAGATTCATTTTACCTCCAAACGAATTGAACTATTACTAAACAAAACGTTTCAACCGGCGATGGAACGTGGAAAATAACTCGTTTCATTACCGGACGAATCGAGTGGCAATTAAACATTTCCTGCGCCGAGCGATCTCCGCGAGTTACGCGGTCCTTTGAAAAATGTATCATTTCCGGATTGACTTCAGAAAATAACACGTTGGAAACGCGCGTCGCGGGATGATTTTTCATGACGTGAATAATGGGAAAAATTTGAAAGCCCGCGAGTACCGTGGAAGCGATCAATTGATAACACGCGAAACGGCTAAACTGTAAAGCTGTTATCTTATTAACCCACTTTCGGTGAATTTCTATTTCCATGCATCATTCGCACGCAGCTCGCCGCTTTCGTGTTTTGCCCACTTCGTATCTGGATTAAGGTTGAATTTCCAAAAAGCTCGGGCCATAAATTTGCGGTTGTTTGTTTTCCTTTGCAATCGTGGATATGAATAAACGCGCATTATCTCCGCTCATTATATTTGAATGACAACAACGATTATTGCTGATTTATATGAAAATTATAAAACATATAAAACAAAAACAGCTTGTTAATTTTTAGAAAAGGTTTGCTCGCGATTCGGTAATAAAAAGTATGGATCGCTCGAAATTAGGACGGTGGTAGGGGCCGGGCAAAAGTTATTCATCAAAAAAGAGTTTGCCGGGGTATCATGGTCCATTGGATACGGCGTCTGGGTGAATTCCGTGGCAACAGCCTTGGCACACTGGAAACGGAGAAACTGGTGTCTGCACGAAATTTCGCTTTGACTACAATGCCCCAAGGGTTAAGTACCGCGGGCACAACGGACATCGTCGTTCCAGAACTCGGGCAGTTAACCCGGCTCTCAAAGCTTCGCTTTGCAAACGACGAAAGCAGAAAATCTACTTTCCCCAACTTTTCGATCTCTTTGCTGTCCCTACCGCCCCCTTCCCCCGCCTTAAGTAAACCGAACGATTTCATTTTTGAGACAACCCCGTTCCACCTCCATCCCTCGTACAAGTCTTTTTCTCGTGGATTGCCATTCTGTCCGAAAGACTTGACTGACGCAAATTGATTAAGAGTATCGAAAAATACGTAGGAATTTCCCGGCCGCAATTCTTACCGAGATAGCCGAGGTGAAATTCGTGTCGGTGCACGCCGCGCAATACCCCAGTGAATTAAGTATAGTTCACATATCTTAGCGGTTAACTCCGCGGTTCAAAACTATAGATTGCGAACTGCCAAAGCGGAAAAACTGCTTGCTGCGAACTTTTCCGACCCCCTTTTGTTCTTGTTCATTTCGCATCGCCCTCAGGATCACGCGAGTAAACGCTTAAACTAAAGAATTTCCTCTGCTCTATGGGGAGAATTTAGAAGAAAACGCACAATATTGGAAAAATAGGATATATCTCAACGAGGTGTAAATTACAGCCTGTATATCTCGTATAAAATATGTCAACGTTTCTTCGTGCTTTCGCGAGCATGAAATAACAAACATGAAACATAGGTGATTATTCGACAAGAATCTGGAGCAAAGTTCGACAGTCTGTAAGGTGATTTGGGATCCACAGAAAAGGCGAATAATTAATCGAATCCAGCAGCCTTTATCCGGCCGCCTTTCTGTCAACCGCAAACATACCATCGATTTAATTAGGTCAAAAGCGTTTTACAGCGACCGCCGATACTGCGGGTACTATGTCGCGCAGATCGTCGTTATTGTGCAAGCAACAGCGGGCAAATGTAAAATGTGTACATTGGAGGACGCGTCAAACGTTTTTGAAGTAAATTAAAATGCCAATTTCGAGCGGCGATATTTTCGATAGAATTCCAATTCGCGTCGCGACGAAATACCGATGACTGTCAGTGATCCATTTGACCAAGCGCTAGATTCACAATACGATTATTAACGTTAATAATAATTATTAGCGTTATTAGTAGAGTCAATAGCCTTTAAATACCGAAACGCTTTGACACCTGACGGTGAAAATCGATATGCAATTCATTATGTCATGTTCCCAGTCAGGTAGTTGTTTAACAAACGCGAATCAAAATGAATGGGAAAATCGAATGAAAATTATATTCTAAATCCTTTTATTAATCCCTGCTGGTAACGTTATAAATTCGTGCAGGAGGAAATGGGAGTACACACGCCCGGGTTTTTCGCGTTTCCCGCACCGGTGCGGTCTCCAACTTCACCAAGCAGGGATTTGCCCTGTTCAGTTCAACCGCCGAGGAGATACTATTAAACAGTAGCAGTGCCAATGTAATCGTTGGAACATCGAATGAACTGTTAGAATGGTCTGCTATCGAAATCAATTTCACCTGTTTCCGATATAACGAATTATAAAAACAGTTAAATTCTAATTAGTGGATTAATGGAAATGAATTTTATATAGCTAGCCTTGACTGAATGAGCGATTTCAGCTCTTCGCTTCGTACCATTCGAGACTTCGGAATCAAGCGAACAGGTGAAGGGATTGAATTTCAGAGATTAGAATCTCTGCATGATTAATAAAATCCGATTAATAAACGAATAAGAACTAATCTTGGTATTTTCATTTCAGGACTCTTCGCAAAATCGCTAATTCCGCCCCACGATAGTTCTTCGTTCAGCTGATCTAAACGTCAAAACGTTGAACCGAATCGGGGAGATCACTGCATAGATAAGTCGGAGGAAGCACTTTTGAATATTCGAGTGTGGCACGCCGAAAACCCGGGCGTGAGCACTCTCATTTCCTATCCGCGAGCGCTTTCAAGGGAATCGATGATTTTTCACCGGATTATGAGTGAAATTACTTTTCCCCGGTGTAACAGCTTGCGGAAGAGAGTTCGGTTGTACGGTGAAACTTGAGGTGGAATCGTTCGATTTTAAACAGCGAGACGCGGTTCGATAGCTTTTGTTTCGTTTTACTTTCAAAGTGGTTAACGATGCTTGACACAGAAAGGAAACGGCAGGAAAACGAATCGAAACGAAATTTAATCCCGGCGAGGAACGAGCATGCGAACCTAAGAAGATAAAAGGGGCGTTTCGAGAGAAAGCAACGTTTGAATTGTGGTTAATAAAATCAAATGAATATTCAGCGGCCGGGAGGAATTGAAGTTTTCCCAGGGTAGATCGAAACAAAAAGGTCATACGGATTTGTCCGTTACAGGTGCCGTTCTCTCTGGAAAATTGAACTTCCGAAATCCCGCGTGGATTATCTTCTTCTATTTTTGTCTCGCACGAACGTTTTCAAATAGAAGTTGCCCGATTAAAACACCATCGCGCGTGAAAATCTATTCTTTATCCTATGCTCGCGGCCGCGGAATAAAACGACGATGCCAATTTTCTCAAAACGACCGAACAATCCTTTGCCTCTTACTCGCCGCACGTTAACGCGAACGCCTCAGAGACAAATATAAAAACGGCTGCGAACAATAAAATAAAATACGAGCGGCTCTCGGTCCTCGTATCAACGCCGCGTCTCCCGCGATCGGCGAGGACAATGCCGCCAGAGTGGCCGTAATTTCTGTGCAATTATTTACCGCGAAATTTTCAAAGCTCCCGAGCTCTCAAGAAAATTCACCGACCGGAGCAAACAATTTTCCGCGATTCCACGTTTTAACGTCGGCCGTGCCCGTTTTCTGTTGCACGTTTGCCCGGGAAGCTTTTAGCTCGCAACGCAGTGGATCAACATCGACTCGACGGGTCACGATCGACACGCAAGACAGGTTCAGACGTCCACCGGCTATCGGGGAGAGCATTTCGATGCGACGCGGCGCTTCTTTGCTTGCGAAACAAACACCGCCTCCGACTCGAAGATACTGCGCGGGACTAAATAGCCGACCGGACTGATTCCATCCGACGACGTCTTGGCTGCCTGCCCCCAGCTTTTTCCTCGCTTCGCAAGCCGTACATTCGTACCGTCCACGATGAACACGAAATTATATAGTTTATCCTCTTAATTTAGATTTCGCTAAAATTCTATGATTAAAATCCAATAAACCTAATTGAGAAATTCTTGTTTATGTCCGTTCGTTCGGAGCTCGATTTTATTAAAACAATTCCTGATTCATCGTAATTGAGATCTTAATTGAGAACCGCGGATCGGATTGAAATGAATTTAATTCGAAACGCGGGACAAATTTTTGCGTCGACCCGATAATTAGGTATATCGAATGGGCTCTCTTTGGTAGATAGGAAGTAGCTGGAAGTGCGGGTATCTTCAGGCGGAAGCCAGGAGACGAATAACAGTTTAATTGGACTTGCAGGCTGGCAGTTTCTAAACTCGCCTCTATTCGTAATTAGGCTTGCGGCCGGTCGTGGGAGCCGCGGTTAAATAATTCAATCCGGCGCGTCTACATGTGGCCTAAGGGTTTCGGGATGTCTCCCAGTCTGCTCTAACGAAATTCCGTACGTATTGGTAGCCCCCGTATCAAGCGGCCGCCGCATCGCATCATCGATCGCGCGATAAGATCGTGAATTATCCTTGCCCGGTGATGGAACGCGTCCGGGACAGTAATCGAATCTGTAAGCGTTCCTTTGAAGATTGACAATCGGAGACGTGCCCGGTTTCTGTAGCTAACTGCGATTACCATTTCATAGACATTTCACCGTGCGGACTTTCCCCCGAGGAGCCGCGCGCAATATACATTATGCCCGAGGATGCACAAGTTCCGGTTATTATGAAACAACGGTGCGAAGCTATTATTTCCGGGGCACTTCATCGGGAGATTCGTTGGATTAGTTATTGCCCGGCTTGTTTCTATTCATAGGTGAACTTTCAAATGGACCGTGGGACGGTTAATCTAAAGGGAACGCGTGCCGCGTGTAACGAATCAGCGAGGAGAAAATAATCGGGGCACCGGGTGGCGAGGCGATAGCGTAAAACGCTCGGGCAGATGTAACGCCGGGACAAAGTATTTTGACAAATTTATATGTTAATCCCGGCCGGTTGACGAGTACGAAATTAACTTCGTATTCCAGTTAGCAGTTACCCGGGTCTATTTTCTCCAGTTGGCCAACAAAGTCCGTTTGCCACTTCATTTACGCCCGGGCAAAATTGACGCGAACATTATATTCCGTTGGGTCGAAAGTTCGTTTCGCGGATTCGACGAATCTGACTGGGGAGCACCGCAATGCGCCCCGATTCCTGCCCAACGCCTGTGTCGAACACCGTGTCAAAGAATTTTTTTTCCGCGAAAGTTCCGCGGTCCCGATCCGCCGTTGGCGCCGGACTGATTCGGTGCTCGCGACAGCTCGCAGAAATCTCTTTAAATATGCTGTGTCGCCACGGTGACAACGTCCCTACGGTGATCCTGATAACTTTCGGGAATGAAACACTTTTATACGTGCGTCAACGTGAAATTACAGTTAACGGTGTCAGAAACTAGACTCCGAAAAGGAAGATTGATCGACGCGGCGTAAATAATATCGCGCAAAGGAATATCTGGTTTCATTTGTTCTTTTTTTTTCACCAAAAAATAGTATCGGTGATATTCAAAACTACGAAGCCATAAAATATTTTATTCAGTCCAAAAATCAAAGTCGTGTACATCGAAAAGGATTTACTTGCTGAAACAGTAAATCATTTTCATGAACTCTTTGTTTCTCACCCGAAAACTTGCTGAAAATCTATCTGCAATTACGCGGTTATGGCATAATTCATATTTTAATCGAGTCGCTGTTTCACGATTGTCCGATCAAACTTTTTACCCGATTCCCGTGTTATCAGCACAAATCAAATCCAGGAACAATGTACTTTAAATTAAATATTTCCTGAAAAGCTCGTTTCCCCGATCGATCATATCGACACTTGAACAATGTAAAGGTACTACGTATATTTGGCATTATCGCGGATTAATAATAGAAGATAAAATTCGACCAGCTGAGGTATCTATTGTCTTTAATTCTCAGATTGCCAACCTCTTAATGGAACGGAATTGTCAATTCCGGGCAGTTCCTTAACGAAGAATCTCACCGGTCAAGACAAAGGTTTAATTTCAAATTTCAACCCCGGCCCGGTATATAAATGATGCAATTGCCTTCGGTGCGGACGGGTGAAAATAAATTACGCTTTCCCCCGGCGCGGAGAATCGAGCCCCGCGTGCAGTCTCCGGTGCAAATTTATTTGCGCGAAGTAGCACGAAAGTATTATAGTAGCCGGCCCGATCGTTCGAAGGGAGCCCGGCAATAAAGGGATCACCCGGGTCGGGTTAAGACGATTTATTGTCTAGGTGAGTTTGCCATATTCGATAAAAAGCCACCGCGTATTTGCCGCGCTACACCTATAAGCTGCAAAGAGGGGAGCTCGCGGAGACAGATAAAGTCAATAATTCGTGGCGTTTGACGCGCGGCTTATTGCCACCGCGGCCGGGTGAGGAATCGCGAGGACCCGACCATTTGTCAACGATATTCTACGCCCGGCTACTTTCACTCCATCCCCCAACTATCTCGAACACCCGAATTTCGTTTAATTTGTAAGAAGAATTTATAGCTCCTTCTTCGTGCCGATAGAGTCGCGTTCCGGGTCGATTGCATGTAAATAAGATGAGGTAAGGACACTCTCCCAGCATAATAAAGCATCGCGTGACACTCGGATCAATTCCGCTTTAAAGGAATCTGACGTTTTTTCTCCAGAATTTGCAGGAAGGATTTATCACGTGCTCCCTTCCCAATGCTGTTGCGCAATAAATCTGCGATGACCATCGATCAAGCCAAGTCAATCAACCGGTGCCCAGGTTTAAACAAAAAAAAGAAGCAAGTTAAACCTGAAGATTTATTGCTCGCAGCCACAAGAATTGCATCGATGATTTCCATTCAGCATTTGATACACGCGAAATAAACAGAACTACACGTAGCGAAATACGTCGCTGTTATTTCGACCCTTATTTTAAACGACGCAAAGGGGTGAGCTACCTCGCCATCTGTTGTCAAGGTAAGTGCCGTATGTTATTTCATAAAAATCCCTCTGAATGAACCCCGTTCTGTTTTATTCGCTGCTGAGATACGAGCCACTACCAGCAGTCGAGAAGCGATGGAACCGATCGATGCTCGCGAGCTTACTCTCTGTCGGTGGTAAGTTTTAAGGGTTGCTAGAAAACGTTTCGTCTGTTCGCTGTCGGGGCGTGTGTTGCACTTGAATTCGATTCTCATAACCATCTGGCAAGCTTCCGTGGCAATTTACGAAATTATGAAATTACATCAATGAAATCGTAAATATAAATGCCCAACATTCTTCGCTGTATTACTCACACGATTTGCCAATATGCAAGGCGTACACTTATAATTCAAGCAAACCAGAGATCACACGCGAAAGACTTTGTCTTATCTTCTGCGTGTACCTATTTCACGTAAGAAAATTATTTTACTCGCAAGAACTACTCGTCGTCAAACGCAAGTTTTAATTTCCTATGAACGATAGATAATAGATGAAGAGGAATAGTTGAAATCGCGTTTGAGTTTCGTCGCGACGCAAGGCGACGCGGGCTCGGCTCGAGGCTGAAAATAGCCGTGTAGAACCGCTCGCTCCATTCCGCTCGGCACCGCGACAGAACCGCTCGAGCCTCGACACGAATTCCGTCGGTGGGGCCCGACGGCGAGAACGAGAGATCCCAACCCATCCACCCCCACGATCACCCCGTGGCTCGATCCGGGATCGATAAGGAAAATCGACCTCGACAAGTGAGTGACAGGGCACAGTGAAAATTGTTCAGCGAATCTCGGGGCTGATTTATTTTTTTTTGGTCAGCCCGAGTGAAGTGAAGAAAAATTGCGTGAAGTTCGAAGGTAATGCGGCGTGCGTTACTGTTTGCATTGCGGACGGGGGATCGATCTCTATGCGAGCGTCGTGTGTGCCTGCGTAAAAGTTGACCGCGATACGCGAGTTTCTCTCGAAAGTTGGTGTTCCACTTTAACCCGAACCTCAGGTTTTTTAATTAGTGCTTACACCGCGGGTTAAACCAAAGCCACGGGAATGCGTAGGGTTTATCACATTCGGACGTAAGATTCTCGATCGTTCGAATACCTACACGCATTCTGGGAACAAATTTAAAATCACGTACCATTCCTGAGGTTTTTTAATTACCGAGACTAACGCGTGACGGAGGGAGGATAAATAGCTGCAGGAATTTTCGACGAGGATTATTACGGTCGGACGAACGATTCTCGATCGTTCGGGCACGTATATGCATTCTGGCAACGAATTTCCAAAATTGCGCAACCGCGGCGAATACATTGACGCCTCGTCCCAATGACAGAATGCATTTTCTCGCCGCCGAATCGAAATATTTAGCACGGGAATACAATATCCAGCGTTGACCCGTTGCCAGTCCGCCGGCCGACGATTCGTCCACGGGCCCGAATATAAGTTCGATCTCTGATATCCTTAACCTTCGTATTTTAACGCAATACCATTTCTAATTTGAGTGTAGACACGGCCAAGCACACGGATATCTCGGTGAGTGGTAAATGCATCTATTTCTGCCCAGTGGCTGGAAATAGACGCCAGAATGAAATGGGACCAGAATGAAATCAGCTTGAAACGTGGTGTCTGCTCGCCACGCTGTCACCGTATTGTTTAATTAGCTGATTAAAGCTCGGGCAATGCTCATTCGGGTATCGATCGGTACGCACTTAATCGAAATTGGATTTACAGGGATTATAATATACGGGGTGAGTCAGCGTATAATTGTCAAGAATCAATTAATTTGATAATCTCGATAATGAATTCGTATGTATGTTTTATTGAAATCATTAAACGATTATCGTATGGTATCTTCGATTGACTCAGCCTGTATAATTAATACGACGAAGTTTCTGGAACGAACGCAATCCGAATGACTTAGATATATAGTGGCTCGGATTGCACCGGAAGCAGGTTATAGTTCTACCATTTTTATTTGAATCCGCGTGGAATTTATATCTCGGTAAACGGGCTTCCGTGCTTTAATTGACGCACGTTCATTACGTAAATAGTAAAAACCGATAATACCGTGGATAGGTACCAATGTCATCGCAATTAACGTCACCGTTAGCGATCACGGTTACCTACGGTAACGACGGTGATTAATTCTTCTACGAATTCTAATTTTTGCCGTACGCTTCGTTCAATTACAAGCCCATGGTTCGGGGTCACCGTAATTACTTCTCTCCGAAGTAAATTGCGTGGTCATTCGAACGTGAAACTGACCGAAGGTGGATCGTCGAAAACAACGGCAATAAATGTAGAGAGCGGTTCGTTTAATGATGAGATTTCGAGCATGCGGAATTTGATTGAAGGGAACGGGCGCTTGCGCAGGGTAGTCGGGGGTGTACGCGAGAAAGCCACTCTCGGTTCAGTAGTGGCTGATCATCGGTGCACCATCGTAGGTTAGAACGTCGGTGCCTGGTGGTGTCCGCCGTTGCACGGCGCAGCGTGAAAAGTGATCTCTCGACCGGCGACCAGGGTGCGTGCCCACCGGAAGGGTGAGACGATGTCGGACCGCAACCGCGTGTGACCGCGTATTATCCGCGCCCCATTCGCTTCCTGGCTAGAGTTCACGGAACTCAGAGAACCGGACCAGACGATAAACCGGAATCAGTGAAAACGTACCGGGATGGCTGACAGTGAGGGTGGTTCCGAGCAGGATGACGTATCATTCCTTCGCACGGTGAGTCCCCAAAATTTTGTTCATAGTATTTAATAATATAATTAAAGTAAATATATAAAAGAAATAAAATTCCAACCCAGGCAAAACGGTTGTAACGATTGTCAAGTATGATATTTCATGGAGATACTTGATTCAAATAATATATAATAATAAAATTATAATATTAATGAAATTTTTCCACAGGAAAAAATGTCAATGGTTGTAAGTTTAAGGTATTCGATGGCATGCAAACGCTGATCCAATAGGGAAATGCAATATTCAATGGATATTGATAGTGAATCACGCGATAGGTTAATTGCGTAAACGTCGTGAACCGGGTATCACGTGGGAATCGTGGAAAAGCGCGCGTTATCGAACGATCCAATCGCACGATAACGTGTACCGCGACAATTCGCAAGACTTAACGGGAGCGGGCGAAGCTTAAACGCACTTAGCCAGGAAATGAGTAACACCATTCGATGTATCCGCTCGTGCCTTCGTGACGGGGTGGATATGTCGGTTTACAGCGACGAGGAAGCTCGCATAAAATCGCGATTTAACGTCGGAACGAGGCGCGCACTGAATGAATCGTGGAAGCACTTAAAGTTCTCGCGGCGAGACGACCTTGACCCCGTTCGTTTAACAAGGATCGAGCATGGTGACCGAGAGGGTAGCCGCAGCCTTGAGCTTCCGTAAGCTACGCTCGATGCGCGGCTCTAATACCCGCCCCTAATAAAAATACATCTCACGCGGTTCCGTTGTCGGCACGCGTTTACCAACAACGCCACGCGTGTCCATCGATTTTCCCTGTCCATCCACTATTAATTCCTCCGCCGTAGTCTTTACAAATGAAAACACGTATATTTGTCGTCAAGTATAAAAATACAAGATCATCGAAGAAGAGGGTACGCGCACGATGCACAGTCGTGTCGAACAGCCATTTAAATTTCGAATTTTGATATTACTCGGACAAGAACGATGCGACCTTTTTTCTCACATTCGCGTTTCGAACTATTTTTGTAACGCGAGACTAGATCGCATTTTTACGCCGACGCCAAAGGAGTGCAACGGGAGTCAAAGGAAATTAGGATCTCCCGCATCCTTTTCTCATCTTACAGGCGAGCTTGTAGTATTTTCTCTTCTTGTTCTCCGGCATCGCGCACCACTTTCTCCCCGCTCGCCGAGCTACTTCTGTGACGCGTTTTCCCGGAGATTTAAAGTACATTTCCAGGTAGAAGATGATAAAGGGATTGGGTGACAGGATCAGGCGTTTACGCCGTCTCCGCCGCGGCTTGCAAACGCATGACTTCCTCGAACGCCTCCTCCTCCTCCTCCTCCTTCTTCGCCTGCGGCTGCGACTTCGACTGCGCTTACGGCAACGACAACACTTTCCTCCTCCCCGTTCGGTCAACGGACCCGCCACCGGGCAACCATCAGGGGATTCTTCGCCATGTTGCATTAATTTTCTATCAGAGGAATTATTAACGTTCCAATTTTAGTTCTCAGTTCGTTTCTATTTAATATTTAAGACGAGACAGGGAATTATGAAAGTTTCAACTCCCTGTTCCGAGAAAAACTAATTCTCGATTCGAAGATCTCCTAAGAATTAAAATTACTCGCTCCTACTCTTTAATTTCGATTAACCGAATCGTGGAAGAAAATTGCTACGTTAATTGAATTATACGATATCGTGTAACTTGGTTCCAGAGTGCTAAACGACTGTAAATGGGGTTCGTGACTCGAGATCATAATACGATGTGTGTCTAAGCGAAGGAATAACGTTATCGATTCCTCATCCGAATTTCTGAACTGCATTTTAAGTTTACGGGACAGAGTCGACCAAGTTGCAAGCCCTTCAAATGTTCTCGAGGAGTCGATTGTTTTTCCAGGAAGCTGATGATCGCTATTCCGTTAACATTCCGCGCGAAGGATTATGGCCATGCGAAATGCTCGAGATCACGTGAGGAACAGATCCTCGATAAGAGCGACCCGAAAACAATACGGCCAACATATTGGTTAACCCCGTTTCGAAGGAATGCAGAATCCGTTCATGTGCGGATATTCGATCGAGTCGAGAGTATCTCACCTGTCGTCGGGATCTCCGATGCCCAGCGGTCCATCCATATTCTATTGTCGTAATTATATTGGAAAGTTTTACTTGAAGATTTTAACGTACATGTGTGGCCGAAATCCAAAATGTTCAAACGGCCAAAAAACAATTGAAGTATTCGTCGGCTGGCTTCGTTCCGTGGGATCGTTGAAATTGAGCATCGATACTATCCTACCTTCACGGATCTTTAGTTCCCGAATTAAAAAACATGTTTTTCTTGAACGCAAAGGAACATGTTTCGCCCTTCCTGTTTACGCGTACCATACCGAATCGATAAATTCTGTTATTAATCCGAGAGATAGCATCGCTTTTCGCTTGCTGCTTAACGCGCGACGTTGATCGGCTTAAACGAAATTTATATCTTAATTCGCTCGCTTTAACGTCGCGCCACGTATACCCTTGTTTCAGAAATTACTCGACGACCTTGCTCGGGCTGCCGTGAAGCAAGCGTAATAAATCAGTTTCGCATCGCTCCGCGAAGAACTGAAATAGGATCGTAACACAATTTTTCAATTTTTTTTTCCTCGCTGTTTTCGATCTCGTAAGCTCGATTTTATTAAACCCAGTTTAAAATATCCGCACCGGGATATTGAAGCGGGGAGTCAGCTGAAAATCAATCTGACAAACTTTGAAAAATGAATAGCGGTTGTGAGACGCGCGTAGAAAATGATGCCCCGAGCTCTGCACCGTAATGAGCGGTAATTAAGTCAACAACCGTCGACGCCTCTGGCCACTCGGCCCGGTTGCGCTAGCAGCTAGCTTGAGTAACAATAAAACGGTTAATTAAAAATAATAATTAATTGCTACAGTGTTTAAATGAACTGCTGGCTAGATTCTCGGTTGTCATCTTTAAGAGCGTGCCGACAGTTAATTTTAGCAATCGACGATGCATTGTTCCGTATGATCGATACGTACCTCGCGTCCCTTTCATTAAAGATCCGGCTACGAAAACCGTGTTAATAACTCGAGTGCATGCGTAAGCGAAGAATGGCCCATTAACCAGGCCAAAGGTTCGTACGATTGTAATGAAATAAGTGACTGCGACGATCGCGCTAAAAGCCCCGTAGAATCGAGATATCGATCGATAATTAGCACGGTCGCCGCTTAAATTAACACGTTCGTTACTTTAACAACGCGCGATTATACTTCATTAGATTTTTCCCGAACGCTCGTGCCATCGGTAGAGCGAATATCACGTTGACTTGCTAATACGACGAAGACGTCAGATTCCTAGATTACAGCGTATGGAGAGGATTAATGTTCTCCTCATATTCCAGCGAGGAATTAATCTAAACGCTGTCCCTCATAAACTGAGAGCCGTAATCAACTCGCGAGGCACGCCCAGTTTCTAAACTCCGTTGAAACTCACCGGAGGCAAAGTTAGGTTTATCCCCCAGAAGTCGATACGATTAATGTTTATCTCACGAATTGGATTAGCTGAGAAATATAGACGTACTGATTTACATTTGCGTTCGACATTACAGATAACCGTTCGTTGGTAAGAATCGCAATCGCGAATTACAATTACCAGAGAGCTGTGAAATTACCGATGGGAAATCGTTGTGCAGTTAGGATCGAAGAAAGTCATCAGCGTTTCTGATGACTGAATTTCCGGCAAATTCTGGCGGTTCGCGTATTTCACTTGGCACTCGATCGTGTCCCGCATGCCTTTCGAAACACGCGAACGTTATGTTAATTAACAGGTATTACTTATGCGAACCGGCGACCTGCGTGCCATTCACGATACCCTTGCAAAACGCGTTCATGAAAAATGTAAATTGGCGGAACTGTTAACGCGACCGGAACGAATCGAAGGATTTTGAATTTTGCAAGCGAGACGACGAGGCGACCGGTCGAATGATAGAAATAACCTGGCTGTCCACCGTTGACTGCAATTAACCCGGGATCATTTAATTGCGTTACCCGATACCCTGCGGGGCATCAGATATTCGGAGGCACACGTGGAAAATCGTATCGATGTCCATCACGAAACTCTAAATCACGTTTTCAAGTTCTATGCATGCGATATAATAATCAAGAGATACTTATATATACCGTATAATTTATGAAAAATAAAATGGAGATGAAATCTATCGAGGCAATTATTTCATGTTGATCATATTGCCTTGCAAATGATTTTGCTTATAATTTTAACGAATTGCGTTTCACTTGTTCATGACTCATTCGTTCGGCTTCAGGTCTGCGTAGTAAAAACAGTTGACATGTTTCCTTGACAATCCGCTTTGGAAGTCTTTAGCGAACGCATCTCAGAACATTTCTGTAAAACTATACTTGCAAATTCTTGAGACGGTCCAAATTGGTTTTGGCACCGGGAGTAGCGCATCTGCCGTTTGGCCTCACGTCATATTTCACCGTTTCGCAAAACTCCCATCTATATTCCTACGCATCAATGAGCAGTTTTTTCCAACTCCTACGCGCTCCCTTTTTTTACGTAATTAAAATAAATTGATCGCGGACGTAATTATATGGAAATGGATCAGCGTTTGCAGATACAAGCGTTACTCGCTAGAGAGAGATAACAAATGGAATATTGAATTGGAATTGTAGGAGGACATGGTGTGTCTGTCCTGCACCGCAACCGGTGAAAGGGTTTGCCTAGCAGCCGAGGGTTTTGGCAACAGGCACTGTTTCCTCGAGAATATAGCGGACAAGGTGAACGTCTGACTAATTACTGAGCATAACTACTCGCAGAGGATAAAATAATGGTAGACCGTTTTCTGCTTATCGTAGAACATACCGCCCGACCTGTCGCAATGCGTATTCGTAATAGAGCAAGCTCTCTCGGTGAGAGCTTTGCAGGAATTGGTCACTGCTGCCGGTTCCGAGACGGTAACGTATACTTGTTTACCACCGCTAAGTTACATTACAGATTATCACACACCGATTATCGTGGAAATTCTGTAAAACGATCGACGAATTTTTCCACCCAACGTTGGAATCTTTTTCCCGTGCAGACGTTCTTGTACATAGATTTTTTTAACCTTTGACAAAAAACAGCTACAGCGTTTTTTTTTGGTTTATGCAACAAACGCTCTCCTTTGCGTCATGCGTTACGTAATTATGTAGATAATTTGCTTAGGAGTGGGCCATAAAACGTAGAAGATGCGGAGATCATTATCCTAATTTTGAACGATGCACTTAGAAAGTAGATACCCACGGTGCCCTGTATTTTGACAAAATTGTGAATTAGCTGAAGTTTGAACCCCACTGAGATAAAAGACAATTTTCTGAATGCATCCACAGATATCCTCGCCCGATGGCATGCGTCCAATGTAGCCGTGTAACATTTCACGAATTGTCTCTCGTCTCGTCTTATTGTTTTCTCGTCCCGTTTGTACATAACGTCCGATACCCGTTGCGTACACGTCGCGACTCATCCAAAGATCATTCGATGCGTGCCTTCAAATCGCACACACATCCTTTACCTATCGAACGACTACGTAGGCGTCATTTGTATCTATTTGTACTCTCACGCGAACCGGCGAATCGAGAAAACACAAGATTCACAACAGCTATGTTTCTCTTTGCAGCAGCAAGAAAAATTAGTAAGTATACCTATCGTATCGCACCAGGACTCCGTTCATGTTGTGGGTAACATCATATGCTTGCAATTTTTTTATTACTCTTCTTCTCTTCTACTCGTCGTGATAATTATTATCGAGATACAGTATCTGTGCTTTTTATGTTTAACGCGTTACATTTGTATTTGTCTGTTGCATCGCGCCTCATCTTCACTGCACTCTTTTTACGTTAACAACCAGTTTACGTTGCCAATAAGCATGAACGAATACGTGCCTGCTGTTAGCAGTCATTTATGGCCTTCTCTTATCGGTACGCTTATCTAACTTTCTCTTTGTTTCTTTACCTATCTCCTATCTGAAAGCGGGTCGCGTCGCTACCTGTTACCATTTTTTTACTGAGATTCTCGGTATTGTAGGGAAAGGGGACAGGATCAGGGCACAGGACGCTACTTTATGGCAACGCCATTCTACTGAGGCACCTGAACAGCGACATGGTAAATACTTTATAAGCGTTTGTTCGATCCTCACGGGATGACCCGATCGTTTTGCTTGCAGTATTTGGCTTGTCTATCGACCAGCTCGTCCAACGACAAGTTGGCTTTCGACGTCGGTCTCCAACAGCATTCTCAAGGTTAGCCTAAGGAACGCGATACCAAATTAATATCGAGCAATTCCAGTTATGAGTAAACGTGTGCGATCGATTTAGGCGAGGCTTGCTGGTGGACCGTGCACCCAGCGTCGAAGCAGAGGTCAGAGGGTGAAAAAGTTCGAGTCGGTGATGACCTTATATTAGTGTCAGTAGCCACCGAAAGATATCTGGTAATAATTACACTTTTAAATCATTTAAAAATCGTAATCATTTTTTATAACTTCTACATTTCTCGTGCGAATGCACGAAATCCAATATCTGATATGATTCATGATTTTACGTTGAAATAAAAGGGATCGACGTTTGGCTGGTTGCCTGAGCTCATCGAAGCTCGTCACGCCAAATATTCGTGTCATCGATTGACTTGTTCATTTTGCTTCAGCACACGACGAAGGAGAACGACTTGTCAGTGGTGAATGCATCATTCCACGTGACGCACTGGTCGGTACAGCCGTACGGCACGGGAATCAGTCGCATGAAATACGTCGGCTACGTATTTGGGGGCGACGTTCTACGATTTTTCCACGGCGGCGACGAGTGCCTGACGATACCATCCTCATGGAGCACGTCGCCCAGTCAAAAGTAATTCGCGTCTGAATTTACGAGACTTAACTTCTAAACTACAGCTTGAATAATCTATCCGTATTTTCATTTTACGGATAATCGTTTTTGTCGATAATTCGATTAGCATTGCTGTAACAACTAAGGTAAGGCTTCCTGTTACAGCATAGTGATCTACGAGGGAGGCAGCGTAATGAGCCAGGCTCGCTCGCTTTGGAGGCTGGAGCTTGCGAGAACGAAATGGGCCGGTGGCTTTATCAACTGGTTACATCCGATGAGGATCAGACATTTGACAACTGGACGTTATCTCGGTGTCAAAGAGAACAACGAATTGTACCTGGTTGACAGGTTCGTTCAGAATAATTCAGAGGTCATTAGATATTTTTATGCGAAATGGAATATTCGGAATGCTTATTTCCAATATAGGAATAACTGTTAGGGCATGCAATCGACGTTACATGCATATTTAATCCTATAAATTCATAAAATCTGTCTACTCATCGGTTTACGTAAATCTGTTTGAAGGAATGAGGCAACGATCGAAAGCTCGACGTTCTGGCTGAGACAAGAAAAGGATGATCAGAAAATCGTCCTTGAAGACAAGGACCTCGAAGTCATCGGACTGCCCATTATCAAATACGGCGACTCGACTGTTATCATGCAACACGCTACCACTTGCCTCTGGGTTTCATACAAGGTAAAAATGATATTAAAAACGACAAATATTACTCGATATTAAATTTTAATTCTGTTTAGTCGTACGAGACGAAAAAGAAAGGCGTGGGCAAAGTGGAGGAGAAACAGGCAGTCCTTCACGAGGAAGGGAAGATGGACGACGGTCTAGATTTCTCACGGTCGCAGGAAGAGGAATCTCGTACGGCTCGCGTGATCCGGAAATGCAGCAGTTTGTTCACTCAATTTATCACGTGAGTATGAATCGGTTGCAGTAGGATAGGCACGTTCAGATTAAAACTATACGATTAAAAATGGTAGAGGCTTGGATGGGAGCGAATTAACGCGGACAGGCTGATCGCTAAAAGGACCGAATATGTTTTAGAGGCCTAGAGACGTTGCAAGTCGATAGAAGAGCGTCTATGTTCTTCCAAAATGTGAATCTGAACGAAATGGTGATGTGCCTGGAAGACTTGATTAATTATTTTGCTCAACCCGAGGACGACATGGGTAAGCATAATAATTAACACGATAATAACAATTTGATTCGTCGGATAATTAGGTATTGAATGAATTAATTAATCGCAGAGCACGAGGAGAAGCAGAACAGATTCCGCGCCCTGAGAAATCGTCAAGACCTGTTCCAAGAGGAAGGCATCCTAAATCTGATTCTCGAAGCCATCGACAAGATCAACGTGATCACCTCTCAAGGATTTCTAGTAGCACTTTCGGGTGACGAGAGCGGCCAGGCTTGGGACCAAATATCCGGTTATCTGTATCAACTACTGGCAGCTATAATTAAAGGAAATCACACGAACTGCGCACAATTCGCCAACAGCAATCGGTTGAACTGGCTGTTTAGCCGACTGGGCTCGCAGGCTTCGAGCGAGGGTACTGGAATGTTAGACGTACTCCACTGCGTACTGATTGACTCGCCTGAAGCCTTAAACATGATGAGAGTAAGCACTTGATCGGAAACATTTTAATCATTCGTCGACTTTAATGATTAAATCGAATTGCAGGATGAACACATCAAAGTAATAATTTCCTTGCTGGAGAAACACGGAAGAGATCCAAAAGTCTTGGACGTTCTCTGCTCACTTTGCGTGGGTAACGGTGTCGCCGTGAGATCATCGCAGAATAATATCTGCGATTTCCTACTACCTGGGAAGAATCTCCTTCTACAAACGCAACTGGTGGACCACGTGGCCAGTGTCAGACCAAACATATTCGTCGGCAGAGTCGAAGGCTCAGCGCTTTATCAGAAGTGGTATTTCGAAGTTACTGTGGATCACATTGAACAGACGACTCACATGATGCCTCATTTGAGAATTGGCTGGGCAAACACTTCTGGGTACGTTACAAATGTTTCTTAAAATTTTTAGAAAATCACAATTGTAACTCCGCAGTCGATTTAATAATTTTTCGTTTCTGCACAGATACATGCCATATCCTGGTGGTGGTGAAAAATGGGGAGGCAACGGTGTAGGCGACGATCTGTATTCCTTCAGTTTCGACGGTGCACATCTGTGGACAGGTGGTAGAAAAGTTCCAGTCGTGCACAATGCAACGGAGCCGTACATAAGAAAGAGCGACGTGATCGGCTGCGCGTTAGATCTCACAGTGCCCATAATCACGTTCACCTTCAACGGAGCGCCCATCATGGGATCCTTTAGAAATTTTAATCTGGACGGCATGTTCTTCCCAGCGATCAGTTGTTCCTCGAAACTGTCTTGCAGATTTCTATTAGGCGGTGACCACGGTCGGCTCAAGTACCAACCACCAGAAGAGTTCTCGCCCTTGGTAGAAAGTTTGTTACCGCAACAAATTTTATCCTTGGATCCTTGTTTTTATTTCGGTAACATGAACAAGGTGGTCTTGGCTGGTCCGTGGTTGGTCGAAGATGATACAGCCTTTGTTCCTGCTCCCGTTGACACGTCTATGATCAATTTACCATCGTACGTCGAGCAGATCAGGGATAAATTAGCAGAGAACATTCACGAGATGTGGGCAATGAATAAAATCGAAGCTGGTTGGATATACGGAGAGCATAGAGACGATCTAAGAAAGATTCATCCTTGTATTGTTCAATTCGAGAGACTACCAGCCGCTGAGAAGCGTTACGATACTCAATTAGCGGTCCAAACATTAAAAACAGTTTTGGCCCTGGGATATTATATCACAATGGATAAACCACCTTCTAGAATTAAAACCCTGAGACTTCCGAATGAACCTTTTCTACAGAGCAGTGGATACAAACCAGCGCCATTGGATCTAAGCGCTATTACCCTGACTCCTAAAATGGAAGAGTTGGTTGATCAACTCGCGGAGAACACTCATAATTTATGGGCGAAGGAAAGAATCAGTCAGGGCTGGACTTACGGTCTGAATGAAGATTCCGAAATGAGAAGAAGCCCGCACTTGGTGCCGTACCCTAAAGTTGATGAAGCTATTAAAAAAGCTAATCGAGACACTGCTAGCGAAACAGTGAGAACACTTTTGGTTTATGGATACATGCTGGAACCACCCACTGGAGAACAGCATGAAGGTAAAGTCTTATTACGAATAAACTACAGATTATCAAAATAAAGTATTTAAGAAATGCGTTATATTTTTGTATTCTTTGTATTATCTAGCATTGCTCCTGGAAGCGAGCAGGTTGAGGCAATTATACTTCAGAACTTATCGCGTGGAGAAACATTACGCAGTGAGCAGTGGCAAATGGTACTTCGAATTTGAGGTGCTAACCGCTGGACCCATGAGGGTTGGCTGGGCTAAAGCTGATTGCATGCCTGGAAGCATGCTGGGAAGCGACGAGAACACATGGGCATTCGATGGTTACAACGTAAGTATTAATTGGTTTATCCGTCAGATTGATATATTGTCAGAATCTAAGGGAACACTTTAAAGAATCGCGTGAACGAAAATGATAGTCGTATCGACAGAGTTCATGGTAAGATGTATGTATATGTCGAGGAAATTGTTTGCAAATGCGTGTTCACGGTTCCAGTGGTGATAAATAATTGATACCAATCGTGAATGTCAGGTAACTAAAGTACACGCCGGTAGCCACGAGTCTTTTGGTCACAAATATCAAGTGGGCGACGTAGTTGGATGTTTCATTGACGTCGCAGACCGAACGATCAGTAAGAGTCAAACATTATCAAGTAATTCGATTCGCAGGCCCATCATTTTGTTGAGTTTTTCTCGCGTCACAGACTGTTATTGTCCTTGTCTACTCTATGTTCTTTTTTTTAAATGTTGACTTGGTTGTTTTTTCTGCGTTTCCTCCTTTGTCCGAAGAGCGAAATTTTGAATTTCGTTCGCAGAACAATAAGTGTGGCTTCGAATACGCGAAGATATCATTATTTATACATTGTACAGTGTACATACAATTATTATGTCTCCTCTCGCCACTTATTTGAAAATATCGCGTGCGCGCGCACACACACGTACACACAGGAAGAATTATCAATGAATTATCGTGCTGACGATGTATTGATGGTTCGCGTGACGAGCCGCGGACCACGGACGGATATGTTGAATTGGTGAAATTTTATTTTAAAGGAGGAAAAAGTATATTCGGGCACAGCCGAGACTTTTGGCAAACAATGGCAGGTTGGAGACGTTGTCGGGGTTTTCCTGGATCTAATTGACCGAACAATTAGTAAGACGGAATCTTTCGAGCGTTCACACGCTTGAGCTGCCATTTCAAAGCTATACACTACATATATAATTTGATCCAAGAGATAGATTACTGGATACAGGAACATGAACGTACATTCAATTTTTCGAACCAAGATATCCAAGGATTTTTATTACATTTTTTTCACGGACATTGTAGCATTGCAAAAGAAAATACGTGCCGATTGCTTCGCAAAACAACCAGATCACTGATATCTATAGAACATGCTGGATTGTAGCGTTAATTAAATACGTATTGCTATGGAAATCAGTGAATCAAATGCATTATCATTGCTTTCGTATGTGTTGGACTTTCATTCATTTACATGTACACGTCCATCGCACGCGACTGTTCATTTTTTTTTTCGTATCCAGTATTCTACTCGGTCAGTGTTGTAAATAACAACGATGCGTTCATATCTCATGCGATTGACACTTACGATACTAATCATTAAAGAAATGATGATTCGAAAAGATAGAGGTTGAAAAAGCGCGTGCCTTCAAATATACTTTAAACTTTCAACGAGGATTACCCTTCCATTTAATTATGTATTCTTTTTTTTTTAAATAAA
>SHCU01000092.1:300717-322295 GCA_004307685.1 Ceratina australensis
CCTCTTAACGATTACGAGATCTCTTCTATGTTTTAATATCTTCAAATCATTTCTACCTAAATGCATGCGTGCACAACAGTTGATCAACAATCTTCACACTTGCTTTGCAAAGTTATACGTAGCTGCACTTTGTCTATGTCTTCTGTTCATAGTTGCCATCTGTTTAATTGATAACGCTTCAAGTTTCAAATTGCTATTCATAATCCTCTTCACTTTAAATTAACAGTTTACATGTTGAACATACTTTTGCTAGTACGACAATGATTCTGCGTAAGATTACCGGTAATACAAATGCGAATCATTGCTCAGGCTTCTCTCTGAATGGAGAACTGCTGATGGACGCTCTTGGCGGTGAGACCTCCTTCGCTGATGTTCAAGGCGATTGTTTCGTGCCAGCTTTTACTCTCGGCGTTGGTCAAAGGGCGAAATTAACTTTTGGGCAAGACGTGAACACGTTGAAATTCTTCACTACTTGTGGTTTGCAGGAGGGATACGAACCATTCTGCGTGTAAGTGTCTGAATGTCTAATGAAAAACTTCATTTACATGAGAGTTCGATACATTGTGTTTCATCGATGTAATTTCTGAATCATTTTAGGAACATGAATCGTCACGTGACGTTCTGGTATACGAAGGACCAGCCGATATTCGAGAACACCGACGATATGGCTGATACTAGGATAGATGTAGCCAGAATCCCAGCAGGTTCCGACACTCCGCCTTGCCTAAAAATCTCCCATAACACGTTCGAAACGATGGAAAAAGCGAACTGGGAATTCCTTCGATTGTCTCTACCTGTTATTTGTCAATCGACTTTCGTCTCGGAAAGCGAGAAACTAAGGAGATGGCAGGAAATAAAAATGCGTCAGAGCAAGCTCTTATCTGAACAGGTGGAACAAGCTCAACAAGCTGCACCCTCGGCTCATATGGAGCAGATCATGAAATCTGGTTTCAGCATGAGCGATATCAAAGGTACGATTTTTATCGAAAATCCTTTAACTTACTGTATTGTAAAATTACTTGGAATTTGATATTAGGATTGCAAAGAAATTATTCGGAAGATGCTGTGGAGGCTGATGAGATGATGAAAGAGTCGCCGCTGCCTATGCAAAGAAACAAGCCAGCTAGACCCCCGAGGAGGGGAGGATCTGTGTACGGGTCGAGAGGTGGGAACATGGACAACGCGATTAGCGAAGCTGACATGAATGGCTATGTCGAAATGAATGGAGATGTTAAGGATGATAAGAAGAAACGAGGGCGTTCACCGTTCCGGTTAGTATAACAATCATAAGTGATACGTGAGAAAGTGGATTTTGATGTTTGGATTTCTTAGCAAACTTAGCAAAGAGATGGAGGATGCCCCGTAAGTTGTCATAGAGCTAATTATTCAGATTCAATCTCGAATTCATCTTTTATATAATTTCATTTCATGAAATTAAAGGAGATCGAAGAAAATGATTTTGATTAAATCGACAGGTTCTTCTCGCGCAAGGCGAAGTCTCCGGATGCGAAATCGAAAACGCCCGAGCCACCTGTGCGGTCCGACGTCTCCGACAAGAGTACCAAAACCTTACCGATGAACAAAGCAAGTAGCCGGATACCCCAAGTTCGCATATCAAACGTAAAATAATTTATTTTTATTTATTTATGTTGTCCGTTTGTCTGCTTCGATTTAAACATTCAAGTTCCTCGGCATACATTAAAATAGCATATTTACTATAGACGGATCTAAAAGTGGTACCGCCTCAGATCCCAGAACGTAATGCACCCAAAGCTATGTCAGTCTTAAGCGGGAGCGGGGTTGAGGCAATTGGAAACGAGATATTCGATGCGGAATGTTTGAAACTGATGAACGAGTACTTTTATGGAGTGAGAATCTTTCCTGGACAGGATCCAACACACGTTTACGTGGGTTGGGTCACGTCTCAGTATCATCTGCACACGAAGGACTTTAATCTGTCTCGCGTTCGGAAGGGTTCTGTAGTTATCACTGATGACTATGATCGTCCTATAGAACAGTAAGTACCTTTACCATGTTATTCTTCTTACCAAAAATAAAATCTTCTATCGAATATAAAATCTGATAAAAAAAAGACTGTCTAAGATTCTTTTAGAAGAATCCTGACACGATATGAAAAATAAATTTTTCCTACAGAGTCGACAGACAAAGTTGTTACATGGTAAGAGCCGACGAGCTTTACAACGAAGTAACGCAAGACGCATCAGGGAAGGGTGCATCCCAAGGAATGTTCGTGGGCTGTTTCGTGGACACAGCTACTGGATGGGTATCTTTCACATGCGAGGGCAAGGAAACTAGCCACAAGTTCAAGATGGAACCTGATACAAAATTATTCCCAGCCATATTCGTCGAAGCTACCAGCAAAGAGATTCTGCAAATCGAATTAGGAAGAACTTCTACCACGTTGCCCTTGTCTGCTGCTGTTTTACAGAACTCAGAGCGTCATGTGATCCCGCAGTTTCCGCCTAGATTGAAGGTTCAGTGCTTGAAACCTCATCAATGGGCGAGAGTTCCTAATCAATCGCTACAGGTGCATGCTTTGAAACTGTCCGATATCAGAGGCTGGTCCATGCTCTGTGAGGATGCTATATCAATGCTAGCCTTGCATATTCCTGAAGAAGATCGATGTATCGATATCTTGGAGCTCATCGAAATGGACAAACTCCTCAGGTAAAATTAATTAATCAAACTTAGTACAGACATTTCAGGGAAGAAAATTCATGTGAAATTTGTTGCAGTTTCCACGCACACACGTTAACACTGTATGCAGCCCTATGCTACCAATCGAATTACAGAGCTGCACATGCTTTGTGCCAACACGTTGACCAGAAACAATTATTATATGCTATTCGAGCGGAATACATGTCTGGGCCCCTACGACAAGGATTCTACGATTTACTGATCGCATTACATCTCGAATCGCACGCAACCACGATGGAAGTGTGCAAGAACGAGTATATAATTCCTTTAGGTAAATCTACTTTGTAGTTCTCGTAATTTCTTCAATTTAAATATAAGATTAAAACAATTTATATTTCACCTTCAGGTCAAGGATTGAAGGACCTCTACGAAAACGAAGAAATGAAGCACAGTCTCAGATACTTAGAGACCGAATCGGTTCGTCCACAGATGAAGATGACAGATATCAGGTAAGTGCACTTTAATCGAAGTTTATACGTGAAACCCATGACTAATGGTCGACATCAAGGGATATTCCTTCCAGTGACCAGACGATCGAGAACATAAGGAGCCTCTACAGTCCACATTTCCCGCTGGACGTGGTACGGGACTATGTGATGACGGCTTTGAACGAAGCCGTCGAGGTGAATCAAGTGCACAATCGAGACCCAATTGGCGGCAGCAATGAGAACCTGTTCTTGTATGTAGTAACATGAATACGTGCACGCCAGGCCTTAATCTGCATACATAATATCATCGTCGTCGATGGAGCAGCTTTCAAGATAACTCTTGCTTACCGCTGCTGGCTATCGTACATGCCTTCTTCTCTCGTTCACGCGTTACTTCTTAATTTCAGGCCACTTCTCAAGCTCGTGGACAGACTGCTGTTGGTAGGGATGCTCCGNGATAACTCTTGCTTACCGCTGCTGGCTATCATACATGCCTTCTTCTCTCGTTCACGCGTTACTTCTTGATTTCAGGCCACTTCTCAAGCTCGTGGACAGACTGCTGTTGGTAGGGATGCTCCGAAACGAAGATATCATGAAGCTTCTTATCATGATTCACCCTGAGACTTGGGATCCGACTTTTGATAAAGGTAATTATTACGCAATAATTGCCAACGATTTTATACGAGAATCTCTTATAACATGGAAATTGCAGAAGGCAAAGACGAGCACAAAAAAGGACTTCTTCACATGAAAATGGCTGAGGGAGCAAAACTACAGATGTGCTATCTCCTGCACCATCTAAACGATATCCAACTTCGACATCGAGTGGAGTCCATTATATCGTTCAGCCACGACTTTGTTGGTGACTTGCAATCGGATCAGCTTCGTCGTTACATTGAGATCAAGCAATCCGACTTGCCGTCGGCAGTGGCGGCGAAGAAAACAAGGGAGTTCAGGTGCCCGCCTCGTGAACAGATGAACGCAATTCTAAGTTTCAAGAATGTCGATTATGCTGACGATCCTGATAATATTCCTTGCGGAGAGGATTTGATAAATCGGATGAACGAGTTTCATAATAATCTCATGTCGTACGTGTCGTTGCACGCGCTTCAAGAAGCAGCTGACGCTGCAAATGAACCAGTGGAGGAAGTGCAGAAGCCTGGTCCTATTAAAAGATTGTTTAACTTCATCAATGCAGTGAAGGAGTTAGAGGAAGAACCAAAACCGGAGCCTGAACCGGAGAAGAAAACTCCTGAAGGTAAAAATTTGCTGATATAAATTGTCCGACGAAAATTTCCAATTTCATTTTTCTTTTACAGAGGTATTCCGGAAAGTGCTTATAACAACAATCGTTAGCTGGGCCGAGGAATCCCAAATCGAGACGCCGAAACTAGTGCGAGAGATGTTCAGTTTACTGGTCCGCCAATACGACACCGTAGGCGAGCTGATTAGAGCATTAGAAAAGACCTACGTAACTAATAGCAAAACAAGGGACGACGTTGCTTTGATGTGGGTCGGTCTCAGCCAAATTCGGGCCTTGCTACCAGTACAGATGTCTCAAGAAGAGGAAGAGCTCGTGAGAGAACGATTATGGAAACTGGTGAACAATCATACATTCTTCCAGCACCCGGATTTGATTAGAGTACTGAGAATTCATGAAAACGTGATGGCGATCATGATGAACACATTGGGTAGGCGAGCTCAAGCCCAGTCTGATGCTCAAACTCAACCTCAAACTACCGAAGGTGAACCGGTTTCCAAAGAAAAAGACACATCACACGAGATGGTGGTGGCTTGCTGCAGATTCCTTTGCTACTTCTGTCGAACTTCCAGACAGAATCAAAAAGCTATGTTCGATCATTTCGATTTTCTATTGGAGAACAGTAATATCTTATTGTCGAGGCCATCGTTGAGGGGTTCGACGCCACTGGATGTGGCCTACTCCTCTCTTATGGAGAACACTGAGCTCGCTTTAGCTCTCAGAGAGCACTATCTCGAGAAGATAGCTATCTATCTATCTCGTTGTGGGTTGCAATCGAACTCAGAGTTGGTGGAAAAGGGATACCCTGATTTGGGATGGGATCCAGTAGAAGGTGAACGATACTTGGACTTCTTACGATTCTGCGTCTGGGTTAACGGTGAGTTTTATCATAATCGTGACAGAGGATTTGCATACGAAGCGATTGATTTAATGTTACAGGCGAGAGCGTAGAGGAGAACGCGAATTTAGTGATTCGGTTGTTAATCAGAAGACCAGAGTGTTTAGGACCTGCTCTCCGTGGTGAGGGTGAAGGTTTGCTGAGAGCAATTATAGACGCCAATAAAATGTCTGAACGGATCGCTGATAGAAGAAAAGTACACGATGAAGCTGAGGGTACAGCTGTGATGCAGTTCGAGCATCCGTTGCCTGAATCAGATGACGATGAAGATTATATAGACACAGGCGCAGCTATTTTGAACTTTTACTGTACTCTGGTGGACCTGTTAGGTCGTTGCGCTCCTGATTCTTCTGTCATCGAGCAAGGTGAGCCAAACAAGAATCCAGATTATTATTTCGTGATGATGACGACACAACACTTCGTTATTTAAGTTGATCTTTTACACTCGATCTATGGTCTATTCTATCACGAACTCTTTTACTCTTTTATTTAATGACACTCTTTCTGATTATTTTCCGAGCAACAGAGGCTTCCACAGAATCCGTTGGTAATATTTCCACAACAAAACATTATTTTCTTTATCCACCTCCTTTCGAATATTCAAAATTCCAATGAGAATCATTTCAGGGAAGAATGAGTCTCTTCGGGCGAGAGCTATTCTGCGATCTCTGGTACCTCTCGACGATCTGCAAGGCGTACTATCATTGAGATTCACGTTGCTCAATCCAGCAGCGGGCGAAGAGAAACCGAAAAGCGATATGCCTTCTGGCTTAATTCCTGGGCACAAGCAAAGCGTGGTCCTGTTTCTGGAACGCGTTTATGGTATCGAGACACAAGAGTTGTTCTTCAAGATACTTGAGGAAGCTTTCTTGCCTGACCTGAGAGCCGCTACCATGTTGGACAGAGTAAGCAAAACTAAGAAATCCCAGTTTGCATTTACGACACGAGGTTGTGTATTAAAAAATTAATGTAATCATGAATTCTTCCTCTAGAACGATGGATACGAGTCAGACATGGCGCTGGCAATGAACCGTTACATAGGGAACAGTATTCTACCTTTATTAATCAAGCATTCCAAATTTTACAACGAGGCGGACAATTATGCGAGTTTATTAGATGCCACGTTGCACACCGTGTATCGATTAAGTAAGAACCGGATGCTGACAAAGGGGCAACGTGAAGCAGTGTCGGACTTTCTCGTGGCGTTGACCAGGTAAGCAGATCCTTTCCGTAACCCGGATTAAATGATTAACGGAACCGTTTTGTTGCTTAACAAGAGAAGTCCACGAGTTAAACGTGTCGTAAGTTCTATCAATATTATTCTAAATTGCTAATCCGCCTTTCCAATTCGTTATAACGTTTAGGGTAAACGAGCTTATAGTGTCCATCAATCAATTATTTATCATTTACGCTTACAGAAATATAATTATTAATTTCTTCTTCTTTTAGTCAAATGCAACCTAGCATGCTGTTAAAACTGCTTCGAAAATTAACTGTGGACGTGTCCAAATTGTCTGAATACACGACCGTCGCTTTGAGAGTAAGTACAATCATCACGAAATTAAATCATTATATAAATTATATTGTTAATGAATTTTAATTGATTTTGTGATAGTTGTTAACGTTGCACTACGAACGCTGTGCGAAATATTACGGTTCGACCGGGGGTCAAGGCGCGTACGGTGCGTCGAGCGATGAAGAGAAGCGACTCACAATGGTACTCTTCAGTAATATATTCGATTCGTTATCCAAAATGGATTACGATCCAGAACTTTTTGGAAAAGCTCTGCCTTGCCTCACGGCTATCGGCTGCGCGCTACCGCCTGATTATTCGTTGTCTAAAAATTATGACGATGAATGGTACGGAAGCAAATCTGCATCTGCACAGTCACCTGACGGGCCGTACAATCCTCAGCCGATCAATACCTCCAGGTATTATTGAATACACTTCAAATAAGAATGGTCTAAGGAGAATTTGCAAACTTTAAATGATATATTTAATATTCGACAGTGTGGTGCTCAATAACGATCTCAATCAGATAGTCCAAAAATTCTCTGAACACTATCACGATGCCTGGGCCAGTAGAAAATTAGAAAACGGTTGGACTTACGGTGAGCAATGGTCTGACGCGAATAAAACCCATCCGAGATTGAAGCCTTACAACATGTTGAACGATTACGAGAGGGAACGGTATAAAGAGCCGGTCAGAGAGAGCTTGAAAGCTCTACTAGCTATAGGGTGGAGCGTCGAGCACGCAGAAGTAGATGTACCATCCACTAATCGTAGTTCCATGAGAAGATCATCGAAAAGTCAGGTAAATAAAAATTTTGTCAGTCTAGAGAATCTATATAAAAAATGCATTGCAATTCTTGCGTGATAAAATATTTTAATGATTGTTCAGGGTGATTCAGCGAATCCGTTCAACTACAATCCTCACCCAGTGGATATGACGAACTTGACTCTGAGCAGGGAAATGCAGAACATGGCAGAACGTCTTGCAGACAATGCGCACGATATTTGGGCAAAGAAGAAGAAAGAAGAACTCATTACTTGTGGTACTACAAATTTTTAAATCATCTTGAAAAATACGATTAATAAATTAATTAATGACTGAACATCCGAACGTTGATGTATCTTGCAGGAGGAGGTATCCACCCTCAGCTGGTCCCATACGATCTTCTGACTGATAAAGAGAAACGAAAGGATCGTGAACGTTCTCAGGAATTCCTCAAGTATTTACAGTACCAAGGCTACAAGCTCCACAAGCCCAATCGCGGTGGAGAATCTGAGGTTGCCACTGCTGGAGCATCAGTAGAACTACGATTCGCTTATTCGCTGCTGGAGAAGTTGATAGCATATTTGGATAAAGCTACTATCAACATGAAATTGTTAAAACCGTCTGATACCTTCAGCAGACGAAACAGTTTCAAAACATCTACCAGAGATATCAAATTCTTTAGCAAAGTCGTCCTACCATTGATGGAGAAGTACTTCAGTACGCATAAAAATTATTTCATCGCCGTTGCAACAGCTACGAATAATGTTGGAGCCGCGTCTTTGAAAGAGAAAGAGATGGTAGCAGCTCTGTTTTGCAAATTGGCTAGTTTACTAAGATCTAGGCTTGCCGCGTTTGGGCCAGACGTGAGGATCACGGTTCGATGCCTTCAAGTATTAGTAAAAGGCATAGACGCGAAGAGTTTGGTCAAGAATTGTCCGGAATTTATTAGAACGTCTATGTTGACATTCTTTAACAATACAGCAGATGATTTGGGGCACACGATATTGAATCTTCAAGAAGGAAAATACAGTCATCTGAGAGGAACGCATTTGAAGACTTCAACATCGTTATCTTACATCAATAGCGTTGTTTTACCGGTACTCACGGCTATGTTCGATCATTTAGCTGCCTGCGAATACGGGAGCGATTTACTATGTAAGTAAATTAAAGATAGATCATAACTGCAATTCCCTAGCAAATCAATTAATTTGATTCATTTCTTAAACAGTGGACGAAATTCAGGTAGCATCGTACAAAATGCTTGCTTCTCTCTACACCCTCGGCGTGGATGCTTCTCTGACACACGATAGAAAATACTTGAAGACAGAGATTGAACGTAACAAACCAAACTTAGGCTCCTGTTTAGGCGCGTTCTCCAGCTGTTTCCCCGTGGCCTTCTTGGAACCACATTTGAACAAACACAATCCGTTCTCTCTTCTAAACAGAATAGCGGATCATTCTTTAGAAGCGCAGGATATCATGACAAAAATGGAATCGAGCATGCCGACTCTTGAAACAATATTGAACGAAGTGGACCAATTCGTCGAGTCTGATAAAACTTATAGCGACGTTCCGCACGTCGTCGATGTTATCCTTCCTCTACTTTGTTCCTACTTGCCTTTCTGGTGGGCCCAAGGGCCAGACAACGTAAATCCGACTGAAGGAACGTACGTCAGCATGGTCACCAGCGATCACATGAATCAATTGTTAAAGAACGTATTAAAATTGATTAAGAAGAACATCGGCAACGAGAATGCTCCTTGGATGACTCGAATCGCTGCTTACACTCAACAGATCATCATCAACTCCTCCGAGGAATTATTAAAAGATCCATTCTTACCGCTTGCTGAACGAGTCAGAAAGCGTACCGACAATATGTTCCACAAAGAGGAATCTCTTCGCGGTTTCATTAAATCATCCACCGACGACACGTCGCAAGTCGAGGCGCAGATCCAAGAAGACTGGCAGCTTCTCGTTCGAGATATCTATTCGTTCTATCCGCTTTTAATCAAATACGTCGACTTGCAAAGGAATCACTGGTTGAGAAATAATATCCCAGAAGCAGAAGACCTTTACAATCACGTCGCTGCGATTTTCAATATCTGGTCCAAGTCACAATATTTCTTACGGGAGGAACAGAACTTCATATCAGCTAATGAAATTGATAACATGGTGCTGATCATGCCAACAGCTACTAGAAGACCAGCTGCCATCTCGGATGGAACGACGCCTTCCGGTGGAGGCAAGGTATGTATGAAATAAATTGTACTTCGCGCAAGGGACTATTTTATAATTTATGATTAATCGACGATCAACAGAAAAAGAAGAAACATCGTGATAAGAAGAGGGATAAAGATAAAGAAGTACAGGCTTCGCTGATGGTCGCTTGCTTAAAGAGACTGCTACCTGTCGGTTTGAACTTATTCGCTGGCCGTGAGCAAGAATTGGTGCAACACTGCAAGGACAGATTCCTAAAGAAGATGCCAGAGTACGAAATCGCAGAATTCGCGAAGACGCAGCTGACGTTGCCTGATAAGATCGACCCGGCTGACGAGATGTCGTGGCAGCATTACCTCTACTCTAAGTTAGGACAAAAGAAAGATGCGATGGAACCTGTTAAGGCGCAGCAATTGGAAGACGTGGTTGCAAGAATTACCGACATGGCTAAAGTTCTTTACGGCTTACACATGGTGAGCTATTTTCATAGATTTATAATCATTTTTCACGATACCCGAATCGTTTTCGTTGAGAGCATCTACGTCTACTTATTTGTTATATATCTGTTCATTTATATTTCATGTCCTCGAGTAGATAGATCATCCGCAACAGCAGAGCAAGGGTCAGTATCGATCCGTGGTGTCGATCCAACGTAAACGAGCTGTGATCGCTTGTTTCCGTCAAATTTCCCTACATTCCCTGCCCAGGTATCCTCTTTTAGTTTGATACTGGTGTTGCGTGACTTCTGTTTCTACTTTTCATTAATTACTACTAAAAAGCAACCGCTTGTCTTTTTGGATTTTCAATACGTTACTATTAAACCAGTGATCCTTGTGCCTCCACGAAGTATGCCTAATTCTGATTAACCACCGATAATATTTGTTGCAATTATTTGTTAGAGATCTAACGACTGTAGTTGTGTGTGCATGCTGCTAAAAGGCAACGAAACCTCCACCATCTCGGGATGGCTGGAAGCGTGTGTTGTGCGCAGCAAGAAAGAGGGCAGCGATCGCATGTCTACGTAGCGAGCCGCTTTACAAATTACGGAGGTAAAGCGAGCGTCTAATACCCCTACGATTTCTGAATGATTAAAAGTGCGTGAATAATCGCCAATTTTTTATCACAGGCATCGGGCTATAAATATATTCGCGCGGACATACTACGAGCTCTGGTTGCAAGATGAGAATGTTGGCCAAGAAGTGATGATTGAAGACCTTACGGTAAGTGTATATACAAGCCTCGTTTATGTGATTAATTCGTTTCTTATTTAACTTCTTAATTCGCTTTCTTTTAAAGCAATCTTTCGAGGACGCTGAATTAAAGAAAATGGACAAAGACGAGGACGAAGGCAAGCCAGACCCGCTGACACAATTGGTAACGACATTCTGTAGAGGCGCTATGACAGAACGTTCCGGTGCTCTTCAAGAGGATCCCTTGTACATGAGCTATGCCCAAATTATATCAAAATCTTGCGGCGAAGAGGAAGAAGAAGGCGAAGACGAAGGCGGAGGGGGTGAAGAGGAAGGTGGTGCCTCCATCCACGTAAGTATTTTTAATCAATAATTAACTGAGGCTTTTAGCGAGGCAGTTCTATTAGAAGTTTAGTATGCGAATTGCAAAAATATGAAAGTTTAATATGCTTGAAATTTATTAACAATTTCGTGTCTTTTCCTCACGTACTAACTATAGAAGCGAGGCCATAAGCCACTTATGGTAAGAACCAAGCAATTCAACTGCTTCCACATGTAGCCCAATCTTTCAAGTTCAACAATCCAAATGTATCATTGTGATAACATTATGAGCAAAATAAAACAGCTCATTGCAAATCTCGTTCATCGTAGGACCTAGTTCACTTGATTAGAAAATTGTAAATATGCTTGCATCAAAGGTGGACTCCCTAATCACTGTATACAATCAAGTTTCCCATTGTATTCTCCCTTGGCAATTATAATTTCACTGACTGCTACATATTTATTGCTAATTATAATATTAGTAACAAATTCTGTGATTTCTTTTAATGCTTCCTAAAGCGACCCATGCATAAACTCATGGTAAGATTATTATGCAAATTCATTACTAAACAATCCTATAAAATAAATATTAATATCTTCATAACTTGAAAGTCGACTCGAATTTTTTATTTAGGAACAAGAAATGGAAAAGCAGAAACTTCTGTTCCACCAAGCAAGACTCGCGAATCGAGGCGTGGCAGAGATGGTGTTGCTTCATATCTCAGCCTGCAAGGGTCTGCCCAGTGAAATGGTGATGAAGACTTTGGAATTGGGAATCTCAATCCTACGCGGTGGTAACATAGAAATTCAGCGAGGGATGTTGAATCACTTGAAGGAGAAGAAGGACGTAGGCTTCTTCACTTCGATCGCTGGTTTGATGAACTCCTGCAGTGTATTAGATTTGGATGCGTTCGAGAGGAATACTAAAGCTGAAGGTCTTGGTGTTGGCTCTGAGGGTGCAGCTGGCGAGAAGAACATGCACGATGCTGAGTTCACCTGTGCTCTATTCAGATTTATACAACTGACTTGTGAAGGCCACAATCTTGGTAGGTTTCATTATCTTCTTTTAGATTTATGCGATAAGTGTTTATCCTAATAATCGTTTTTCGTGTTCCATAGACTGGCAGAATTATCTGAGAACGCAAGCCGGTAACACAACGACAGTGAATGTGGTCATCTGTACCGTCGATTATTTGCTACGTCTGCAAGAATCCATCATGGATTTCTACTGGCACTATTCTAGCAAGGAACTGATCGATCCTGCCGGCAAGGCTAATTTCTTCAAAGCTATAGGCGTGGCCAGTCAAGTGTTCAACACTCTAACTGAAGTGATTCAAGGACCGTGCGCCCAGAATCAACAAGCACTGGCCCACTCCCGATTGTGGGACGCGGTCGGTGGATTCCTCTTCCTTTTCTCGCATATGCAGGACAAGTTGTCCAAACACTCGAGTCAAGTGGATCTTCTAAAGGAGTTGTTAAACTTGCAGAAGGATATGATAACTATGATGCTGTCTATGCTTGAAGGTACTTCCGTTCTGTTGAATCTATCTGTTCTAACAGATTCTTGATGGTTTCCATTTGTTTGCAGGTAACGTCGTGAATGGAACGATTGGAAAACAGATGGTGGACACGTTAGTGGAATCTGCCGGAAACGTCGAGTTGATCCTCAAGTACTTCGACATGTTCTTGAAACTGAAGGACCTCGTATCTTCGCCTAGCTTTTTAGAAGTGGATCTCAACAGCGATGGCTGGGTATATCCAAAGGACTTCAAGGAGAAGATGGAACAGCAGAAGAGTTACACCGAGTAAATATCCTTTTAATTATTCGTGTATCAAATTTGTTATCAGGATAAATTATATAAAAATTATTGCAGCGAGGAGATTGAATTCTTGTTGGCTTGCTGCGAAACGAACCACGACGGTAAAATTAATTACGTGGCGTTCATGGACCGATTCCACGAGCCGGCTAAAGAAATCGGTTTCAACCTTGCTGTGCTGCTAACTAATCTATCGGAGCATATGCCAAACGAGCCGAGACTGGCCAGATTTTTGGAAACAGCTGGGTCTGTGTTAAATTACTTCGAACCATATCTGGGCAGAATAGAAATTCTTGGTGGAAACAAGAAAATAGAGCGTGTGTACTTCGAAATCAAGGAATCTAACATTGAACAATGGGAGAAACCGCAAATTAAAGAGTCGAAGAGAACTTATTTCTACAACACGGTGGTGGAAGCTGGAGAGAAAGAGAAATTGGAAACGTTCATCAACTTCTGTGAGGACGCTATTTTTGAAATGCAACACGCGAGCGCTTTAATGGCGGTAGAAGAGAGCGGAGGTATCGGCAAAGCCAGGGAATCCTCTTATACTTATATGACCGAGGACGATGAAGAAAGGAACAAAGATCCCATTAGAAGAAGCATTCAAACATTTAAAGACAGCATCTACTTCTTCTTCTCGATATTTTCTCCTAGTAATATTAAAAATAAAATAGCGGAGATGCAACAGATGACGTTCTTGGAATTATTTATTTGCTTCTTCAAAATGATATTCTACGCGTTCTATTATTCTGGCTTTGGTTGCGGCTGCGTTATCGGATACTTTATGAGGCTACTGTTGGCGTTAATGAGAGGACCACACGTGGAAGAGCCTGTGGTTGAGGTCAAGGAAGAGGAGGAGAAACCATCGAGGCATTTACCTGCTTTACCTCCAACGCCGGATGAATCAAATCTACAGGTGCGTTCAGTGTTTTATTATTAAAATCCTCTGTCTTGATAAAAAATCGTGAAAAAGAAAATTCAATTATACTTCTTGATAGGTACAAGCGTTCGGAATGGATATAACGAAAGAAGAAGGTGGGCAAATAAAGATAGCACCGCACGAGTCTGCAACTTCCACACCGCAATCAAGCATTGATCAAGAAACGGGTGAGAGCACACCGGAAGAAGCGACTGGGGAAGAAGGTGCAAGGGCTGAAGGTGGCGGAGATACAGAACCACCTGTTTCTTTGGTCGATTTACTGGGGTACGAAAAATTGAAATTTTTACTTCTTCTGCGGGTTCGTAATATTTTGTTCTTTAACAGTGGTGAGCAGGCAAGGGCACAGGCAGCAGCTGCGGCGGAAGCTGCAGCTGCCCAACAAGCAGCCATGGCAGCAGTCGAAGCCGAAGCGAAACAGGAAACAACGACAGAACCGTCAGGATCCTCTATCGATTTCTCTGAATACACTCATCGCGTCGTCTCTTTCTTGGCTAGGAATTTCTACAATCTAAAATACGTGGCTCTGGTTCTCGCTTTCTGTATCAATTTCATGTTGCTGTTTTATAAGGTAAGCATTTGGTTTTCATTTGAAAACTTGAAGAAGAATTCATTATACATTTTCATTAAAGGTTTCGTCTTTGGGTGAGGATGGCGATGAGGAAGGCAGTGGTCAAATAGCTGACCTATTGGCTGAAATGTCTGGTGAAGGTGAATCTGGTTCTGGTGGGAACGGTAGTGGTGTGGAATTAGGAAGTGGCAGTGGGGAGATAGAATCTGAAGAAGAGGAAGATGCGTACGCCTTGGAATACGTCGAAGTGTCAGAAGATTTCTATTACATGGCGCACGTAATCAGGCTCATGGCTATGCTCCATGCAATGGTATCTCTCGCTATGCTGGTCGCCTACTATCATTTGAAAGTACGAGAACAAGATTCCGCATTCATAAAACGAAATCCACACCCGACAAAAAATAATACGTATATTATAATTCAGGTACCATTGGCTATCTTCAAACGGGAAAAGGAAATTGCAAGACGAGTGGAGTTCGATGGTCTGTACATTGCGGAGACGCCGGAGGAAGACGATATCAAAGCGCATTGGGACAAAATGGTGATATCAGCGAAAACGTTCCCAGTTAATTATTGGGATAAATTTGTTAAAAAGAAAGTCAGACAAAAGTACAGCGAGACTTATGACTTCGATTATATCAGTAACTTGCTTGGTATGGAGAAGACTTCGTTTAGCCAACAGGAAGAAGAAGGATCCGGTTTAATTCACTTGTAAGTCTTCCCTTATGTCAATGCACTTACAGTTTCCTTACAATATTTTCATTTCTTGCAGCATTGTAAACATCGACTGGAGGTACCAAGTGTGGAAAGCTGGAGTCACCATCACAGACAACGTAAGTTCATTCATTCACTGATTTGTACATTCAAGCAATTAATAAAATTATTACTCTTTCTTTACAGGCGTTTTTGTACAGTCTTTGGTACTTCACGTTCTCGATTCTGGGAAATTATAACAACTTTTTCTTCGCTGCGCACTTGCTGGATGTAGCAGTTGGTTTCAAGACTCTGAGAACGATCTTGCAGTCGGTAACACACAACGGCAAGCAGCTGGTGTTGACAGTGATGCTGTTAACTATCGTCGTCTACATTTACACGGTCATAGCCTTCAACTTCTTCAGAAAATTCTATATCCAGGAAGAGGACGACGAAGTGGATAAAAAATGTCACGACATGCTAACAGTACGATTTCCAAATCCTTCATGATCTTCAATATACTTCACTTATTTTACTATCTTTTCCTTATCTGCTTCCAGTGCTTCGTGTTCCACTTGTATAAGGGTGTGAGAGCTGGTGGTGGTATCGGTGACGAGATTGGCGAACCAGATGGCGATGATTACGAAGTCTATCGTATTATGTTCGACATCACTTTCTTCTTCTTCGTCATTGTCATTCTATTAGCCATTATTCAAGGTAAGTAAGAACTTCAACATTTGGTTACATTTTAATTCATCCCACTTTCTTATTACAGGTTTGATAATCGACGCGTTCGGTGAGCTTCGAGACCAGCTTGAGAACGTGAAAACGAACATGGAGAGCAACTGTTTCATCTGCGGCTTAGGGAAAGAGTATTTCGATACGGTACCACACGGTTTCGATACGCACGTCCAACAGGAGCATAATCTTGCTAATTATATGTGAGTTATTAACAACATCTGATAATTCTTAAAACGAAGACCATGATCAATCGATTAATCATCGTGATTAAACTTTAGGTTCTTCCTCATGCACTTAATTAACAAACCGGACACGGAGTATACCGGTCAGGAGACGTACGTGTGGAACATGTACCAACAAAGATGCTGGGACTTCTTCCCGGTCGGTGACTGCTTCCGCAAACAAAACGAAGCGGTGGAGGAAGAGGCGAAGAAGAAATAAAACTATTTTTCAAATTCATCTCGTTTTACGTGTAACAACCAAATCAATGGATTTGCCAAGGGAGATCAAATTTCCTAAAATGTCTTCGATAATCATAGTTTCCTAATTTCGAACGAAGAACGATGTATTAGGAACAATTAGACTGCGGATTTTACATAATTATAGGAAATACGAAGGATGCATCTGATGCAATAATATGCATTAGAAATATACCGTTAGCGAATCTGAATTTGCATTTCATTTCAGAAGTTGACATTAGAGAAGTTCTGTTTCACATAAAAATCCGCGGTTTAAAAATCAATTTTCGATTTCAACTCTTAGGACGCTAACCACTTTCGCTCGTACATCGATAGATAAATTTAGATGCGTGTGTACCTTCTACATTCGACATTTAATCGTTATTCCAAGTTTCACGCGAGTCACACGCGGCTAAAGCGTGGACGCAAGTGATATATTTTTCCAACTTTGTAAGGACGGCTGGATATCGTTTGATCAACTGTTCCCTCCTTAGATAGGTAATTCGCGATTCGTTGAAAAGAGGAACCGACTGCACAAATCTATCATAAATATCGATTGCCTTTTTTTCATAGGTCGAACGACCAAATTTTGTGCATAATGATTTAATTCATTAATGTAATGTTTGAGATATTATATAAATATATATATTATAAGAGTACTACGTAAGTTGATGATGATACAAAGTTTATATCGATTATTCAGGTTCCATGGCTACGTGGGAACTTTTTCAAATTTATTGACGATTGAAATCGCGAATATAATCAAAAGTGTCAATACATGTACATAAATCTGCAAGATTACCTGGAATAAAGAAAGACATACTTCTGTATCTATGGTCTCTTATATCGTTCATCGCAATCCTAAATAATAAAATCCTAATTAACTAATCCTTAAACTCTTCATTAAATTCTCTAAAAAATCCTTATCAAAACTCTCCTAGTCAATAAAGAAACGCACAGACTATTCAACCTCAAGTGTTGATCGATCTAGACGAACGGGATGCAAACAAGGCTCGCAGCCCATCAATGCTACTTTTTCTAGCTCCTCAGACGCGATCGATGCGTCGCCGATTAACGAAAGGAGCAGCGTACACTTCTCCTCGAGTTCGTAAAACGAAAAACAGTGATCTGCTCGTAAAAGAAGGAGGGAAAGAGGTCGCGCAGGCGCCCGGTCACGAAAGCTGGCGGTTAAGAGCCTCGGGGTGAAAATGCACCCTGGCATGGGAGTGTCAACGTGCGATCGTCGTTGCGGCGAAAATACAGCGATGCAGCCCAGAAATGGGGTCTGCGACAAGATCGAGAATTACATATCCGACTTGGGTCAATGGTACGTAGACCGAGAACGATGGATCATCGAGTTTCACATTGAAAATAGGAAACCACCCTTGAACTGTCTGCACGAGCCGGGAAGAAAGGGTGGCTACGAGAAACTGGCGGGTGTTTACCAAGAACTTCCGGGTGAAAATACATCGCGAATCACAGTGTTTTCGTGTTTGTGAGCGAGATAATCAAATCGTTGATACTCTAGTTAGATGAAGTATTGTGCATAAAGTTACTATCGGTGAATTGTGTATAAATCGATCGATAATCGATACAGGATTATTCTTATCGCTCATAGCTTGGAACAATATTTTCGCAACTTGTACTTATATGTTCTCTTTTCCCTTTTCTCTGTTAACAGGTCGGTATGGAGGGCAATAATATTGGGGCAAACACTGTCCCTGGTATTATGTTTGATGACGCTCGTAAATCACCACATTAACACCGCGTACCAATTCGCCCACCCAACCGGTAAGTGATTAATCAACGACTGCATGCACAGTTGAGTAGAGATTGGAGTTCGTCAAAGGGTAACGCGTGTGCCGGTTTCTTTGCGGAGCAGGACAAAATCTCCCTCATTATGTTATGATGTGCCTTGTATACACAACCTGGATGTCCTGCAGAAGAGGGGTAGGGAACGGCCTAGTGTCTGTTATAAGGGCTCGCGGGTGGAGGTACTTGCTGCTGGCTCTCATTGATGTCGAGGCGTGCACACTTGTAACATCCTCGCATCAGTTCACCAGTCTAACTAGCATACAGGTACGCGCTAATGATGTCACGCGATTACACTCGCTTACTTTCGTTTCAAAACGGAGAAGTTCTTTACAAAAATTCTATGATGCGCCTTGAAGTAAAAATCTCTCTCGTTTTTCCTTCATTTTTGCACTTCAATTCCCTATACAATTTTCGCTCGAAGTTCGCGGTGAAGTATTCTATTGGAAGCTTGTACTACAGAAACGATTCCATAACAAGATACAGATAAAGTATTGTGCAATCTGCGCGCAACTGTTGATGCTCTTTCGTTCAGTCGTCAATTAACCGGCACAGCGCTCAATGAATGGCACGGAACTACCATTGTGTCGGATATACACAACCGCGAAAGGAGGACGCTGACGCGCGGCGGGTCGAAGACCCGATACACTCACCCCTGAATCACTATTATTAACCCAATTGCATTTTTATATACACTCTGGTCGTTATCACCAGGTGAATACATATAAAACGTTGCATCAAATATTGTACTCAGCATTAAAAGAACTATTATCAAAAATATTAAACTGATTTTCATTATAACATTTATGACAAGCAATGTATAATGCAAATGGGTTATTGTTTTTTTTTAATGATTCCACATACCTGACATTTTGCTGCAGCTGCTGGATTGTGTCGCAATACCAGTTGCACTCGCGTTGTCCTGTTTGGTCCTGGGAGTGCGATACCGCATAGTGCACATAGTCGGTGTTTCGGTTTGCCTGATGGGAGTTGGGTGCTTAGTCTGGGCAGGAATCGATGACAATAAAGATCCAATGTCCACAGGTGAACTTTCTCTCAGACTCACAGCTGCCTGCAAACAGATTTATTTTTTATTTGTATTATCAATTGAAATATTAAATTCTATAGGGAAGAATCAGCTCGTTGGCGATATGCTATGCCTCGGTGGAGCGGTGCTATTTTCAATAACCACGGTGCTACAAGAATTAGCCGTAAAAACAGTCGATATTATCGAGTACCTAGGCATGATCGGTTTCTACGGTACTATACTATGCTGCATGCAAACGTGAGTCCTTCGATAAAGAGAAGATATTGGCTATTATGATCAATATAATTCTCTTCCCAGAGCGATACTGGAGGATTTGAAGCTGGAGACGTTGGAAACGTGGAACAACGCGCCAATAATCACGTATTTAGTGGTTTACTGCATCACTCAATTCGTGTTCTTCTCGTTGGTGCCTGTTATTTTATACGAATCTGGGGCAACCGCGTTGCAATTAGCATTGCTCACTGCAGACTCCTTCAACGCTTTAGCTGGCATGCTGGTTCGTCAATACAAGGTATCTTATTTTTATTTCTTTAACTCGTATCTTTCATTGTAAAAATGCTGGTGTTATAACATCCTCGTTCATCGATGCGAAGTATAGTCTCAGAAATTCTCAGATGCATCCCATATTCTTCGCGGAAGAAAAACTTGTCTCCGCTGATAATCTAAACGTCAGACAATGGACCGTTTCATACGGTTGTTTCGCCTGTTCCAGTTTCACGTATTGTACTTTGCCTCGTACACGCTCACAATGATGGGCATATACATTTACGCGATAAAGAGAACACCGATGTCGTCGAACTCGCGAAGGCAACACGCACCAGAACCCACTGCTCCAGATTACAGGTAACAAAACGTTTTACAGTGACCCATTTCCATTTGTCTAAAGTCGCTTGCTAAGAAATTACGAAGAAGTGGGTGGCACCCACATCTTCTTCTCAGATATACTTTACTCGCGTACTGGAATAAATAAGGGAAACAGCACGACCTATAAACCTCTTTCCAATTTACTTGTTCAAACGAAAATATTTTTCATTCAATCTTTAGTTGAATTTCCTTGATAAGAAATTAATGTACGATTGACCGTGGATTAAAGTGACGTGATTTTAAGACACATGTCTCATCCCGACGGTGAGGTGGAGATGGCAACGAGTTCCGGGATGAGTGGAACTCTGGACGCAAGGGCATCAAACCATAGCAGCGAGAAGGACATTGATGGGAATTTACCGCCAAGCGTTAGCTCGGATACGGCCTTCACCTCTTTTTACGGAAGTTACTACGATTAGGAGAAACCACGAAATGAATGGAAAATAATGTTGTTAACATTTTACATGAAATTTCGTCAGGTATTCACACCACGGAATCTGTCCGTCATTTTTCTGCGATAGTGATGATTTCTGGACGGACACCGTGCAACACAGTGTAAATACTCCATTCGACTAAAGGGGGAATGCTATTTCCACGTTCATACGAGTAGGGGTTCATAAATCTCTTCAATAAATAAATTTGTAATACGCATTGCAGTGTTCCGAGTAGAATTTTTCTAAGAATTTAACGGTCTCGAATATCTTACAATTAGCTGACGAACGCGATCTTCGTTACTGATTTCAATGTTCACCAGGATACATGTACGTAGATATACTTATTATAAATTGTTCTTGCTCAAGATACTTTGTATAAATGATACGATGCGATTAATTGTTACTAGATTTAAGTAAGACTAATTTCCTTGTTGTAATATACTAAGTAAGATGATAATTATTTTTTATTCTTGTTATTACCTTTGTTAAACTGCATTAGGCTGTATTATGTGACCCGCGCGTAAAAATGTTTCAATCGTTGTGTATATTTTCTTGAAGTAACCGAAATAAACTGACAGTAAACTAATACCAATTCTTGTTTGCTTTTCACTGCGTATTGAGCACTCAAATTCTTTGTTTATCGCAATGAACGTTTTAACTTTGTCAGTCAACAACACAACATTACGGAACACGTGATGGTAATGGAGTGCTTTTCAATACGTGACACGACACCTGTCGGCGGAGTTTGTCACTTACATTCTCTGGTCGTGACACTCTCATTTTTCCAGTTCCCTGGTGGAGTTAGTGATGATGCCACAATGGCCGGTTCCATAGAGATTCCGCTTCGTGACACAGACGAGGTAAATATTCTGCTTTCCATTTAATAATTTT
>SHCU01000093.1:9242-26036 GCA_004307685.1 Ceratina australensis
ACCTTCCATGCCCGCGTCCAGAGCCGTCCGTCGCGTCAACCGATCTCTTTGATCTCGCGTTGTTATTATTGTTGTTATTGTTGTTGGCTGTAGCGGCGTTCCCGTTGCTCTGGAAATAATGGGTGCCGGTCCTGATATTGATATAATACTCCGGCGGGTAGCTGGTACCGGGGGAGGTACCATCCGTCGAGTATCCGGTGCTGTAAGCGCTTTCCGGTGACGAGAGGTTCACGCTTCCGGTGCCAGCGGACGTGGCCGAAGACGCGGTCGCCGTACCGCACCGGCCACGTTCTCCGTGCAATCGAATCCCGTCCACGCTTTTCGATAACGAATCTACTGGGTGAACCTGCGAATCGAGTTCTCCTTTTACAAGAATTCAAATAACAGGGGAGGAGAGTGAAGTATAAAAAGGGTGGTAAGAGAGTTATCATCTAATTGGACAGCCATGGCTTGCCAGTGGAAAACGAGTCGGCAAAAGAAACGAGGGACGCAGCCAATTTTCTCGCGTCTTCTTCTCCACTTCTTCTTGCCACTCTTTACTTAATCAGCTCCTCTTTTGATGGAGAAGAAACATTCCTATTGTGTGTTCGCAATGTATTTTTGATAAACAGACTGTGGTTATTAATAGGAAAACTGAACAGTTGCATGTAATTATGTATAGAATATCGAAGGTATATGTTGCAAAAAATTTTTTTTTGAATGTCATTTGTTCTAAAGGCTTATCCTGCAAATATGCGACACGGGTTTCTGTCATATTTCTTGAACCTCGTAGTCGATCGATCAAATTCTACGAGGATTGAAATCGAATTTGTTCGAAGATATCCTGGCAGACTTACTTGATGCAATGCGGGAGACCTATTCGGCCCGTAATTTCGGGGCGAATTGCAGTTCGAGTCGCATTCTTTCTCCCCTTTCTTTCGGTCCTTCTTCTTTTTCGATCGCACGATATGCGCCTCCATCCACGTGCGCAATTTCGTTCCAAACATGATGCGCGATAAGGATGGAACGCGGCGCGGCTCGTCGAAGAATCGGCGGTCCTTGTCCCTTTTCTCGTTTCCACGGCTAACTTTCACGGGAAGAACGCATCCATTTCGCGATCCGACTCTCTCAGACCCGCGAACGTTCCACCGGCTGATAGCGAGCGATGCACTGGTTGTTTAGCTTGGAAAACCGACGCGCAGTCCCTCCTCGCGCCATTCTTCGACGATACAAGCCGACGGTCCTGGAACAGGAACAAAACGGGTGCACACCGTGTGCATCGAGGAAAGTGGCAGTTGTGTAATATGCAGTCCCGCCGCGGCAACGGCATCGCAGCGAACGTTAGGAACTCCGCGTTTTCATTTCCGGAGACGCCGTCGCGCGCGTTTCTACCACCGCAGTTTCCGCCCTCCCCGTGATTTATACTTTGATACGCGTATCACTCACACTACTGTCCACTTGGATGTGAAATTGGATTCTCTCGGCAAATTCTATCTAATATAAATAGAATAATATTGATAAAGCATCGCAAAGTATCAAGCATTGATTTGTGGTTGATTTATTGGATTTTGCTTATTTTTGCAATACAGATAGATTGCGGATTTCATGTATTTATACGTAAAGTGCATGTAATTTTACATAAAAATCCTACTTTTCTTTTATGTTTTCTGCCAGTTCATGCAAGTTTTCCCCTCAGTTCCTGAGTAACAAAGTTATGTGAAAAACGGTTGTTTCCTCGTTGTGACGGTTGTTTTCTCAGGGGGAGAACGTCGATTTGTTTCTGTCTTTCTGGAGCAACCAGAAGTCGTTAGGTACATGGTAGTTTTTTCCCCAAGAAAGCCCGCGACCCAGTTGAGCAGAGAGAGAATACTCAACGTATAGCTCGCGGCGACATATCGTAGGGCGTAGGGCCTGTCGAGATGAACCAGTAAATGTTATCGCTGGCTACGTATGTATATATACCGCTTCGTTCGAAGCTCGATCTTATCGGCAAAGCAGATGTCCGTCACCGCATTGTCAATAGAGAGCGTAGAGAAGCGTGGCCAACACGCTTTACACCGCGCCGGGAAAAAATGTTGCCCTGAAAGCAGGAGGGAAGCGAGTTTTCTAAGGGTGAAAACGGGCGGTGCGGAAAGAACAGATCCGGGTCGCGAAAGGGGCGAAGACTCTCGCTTCGTCTTCTTCTTCGTGGCGTTAAGAAAAAAACGTAGATCGTTGTAAAAGGGATGAAAGAGGAACACCACTGGTCTTTGTTCTATTCGCGAGGTTCCCAAACCGTGTGCCAAACCTCCGAGGACCTCGGCTAATCAATCGCACGGCAGACGATTAAGAGCGAACCGGAAAGATGATCGCGTCAGGTGACGCGGACGGTTCCATTGTTGGGTCGAGTGAGACGAGCGACGAAAGAATGCCAAGCGAAACAATCGACAATAGCTTGTGCCGTGATATCTCGCTTTTTATCGGGTAACTCCGTCGTGGGCCTCGAGAAATATTCGAACGGTCGCGTCTGCATTCACGGAATCAAATCAATCCTCAGTGTTTAACATTGAATCACTCATTCTTAAAGTGGTCGTTTCCGTACAAGAAACATTTAAACTTGACGATTTCGTGAAAAATTAATAAAAATCTCTACACTAAACGTAACGTGCACTGGTCAAATGACCACTCCTAAATTCTTTTGTAATAAGTGAAGAAAACGACACTGTCAAATTATTAAAGTTGTACTTTATGTCTAAGCTGCTACTAAACTGAAGTACGTGTCTATACGTATGTAGACTAGATTGCTTTCATACGTAAAAGATAAATTGGCAATCGGAGGGCCGAAATTCAAGAGAAAAGTAAGGCGGTGTTGGATCTCCGATATCAGATACCAGCGAGGTGAAGAAACATAAAGGAACCCTCGAACGATATTTCAAGAACAACGAAGTCGATTGAACCGGCATGCTTCGCCGTTATCGTTCGTATTCCCGGTAGCTCGGTCCTTAACCCTTACTACCCGAGGGGAAAGCAAGAGTGCAAAGTGCGATCGGTGAACGGTTAACGAGGATGCGATTAATTTCATTAAGATGCTTGCGCGGTTAACGCGTTTCGCGCCGGCGCAACGTAACGTTAAGATAAAGATAATCGATCGACTTCTTTCGCGAGAACAACACGTACCAGCTAATGTTTAAAACTACATGCGAGATTGGGAACAAACCAGATTTTATTAGTGATAAACGAATTGAGATAGAATTAGACTTTCCAAGCAGTTAAGCGGAGGATATGAGTTCTGGCTATGAGTTCAAAGTGCTCGAAATTTTGTTAATATTCAGCTACTATCATGTTTTAGTCATTTGTAATCTTTGTAAGATATTGGGAAGACCGTTTCGGAGTTACGTCAATTTGAAACATTCGTTTCCAGGTGATTGAAAAAAAAGAATGAATGCAGATATTTTTTTTCTACCGACATGTGAAAGGGAAACTCCTTCAAGAGAGATTTTCTCTATCTTACACCGAACGGTCGGCCTGTTCTCACATCATATGACATGTCTTACGTTACATACATATAAAACACGAGATTTTACGAAAAAGATTGATGCACGCAAAATCTATGAAACAAGTGGATGAGTAAAAATTCTGAATAGTCGATGTTGTATGGAAAAAAGAATAGTGATTACATGAGTGTAATAATTGAAGCAGACAGCATAGTAGTGTAAGCTACTCTTGGAAATGGAAAAGGATCTTTTTAATTCTCTACATTATATTTCTAATTATAAAAATGTCTTCTAATATTATTCGAACAGGTGTAGCTTGTTGTGCACATCTTCTAGTGAGAGTAAGTTTAAATTATTGAGTGTGTATCCTCGAGGCTAGAGAAATTCTATTTCATCATGCGAGCTGATAAATCTCGGTAGAACTCTATTTTGAGAATAACATCCGCTGCCTCGGTACTGAACGGATATCCCTCGGGTGGAATAAGGAAGACCGGGAGATAAGTAGAAATACGTAGGTGCGAGAATGCCGGTAGCGTGTGCCGGAAAAGGGTTGTACGATTGAGCACCGCTGGTTGGTCCGCTGCAGCAGGGCAACGTTGGTCGTCATAGCAACCCTCCGAGCTCTATGCCCCAGGCAACCCCGGGATCTACAGGGTGGTTGGATCGATCGCGAGACCGTCATGTCCGGCGATCGATCAGGATCAACCGGATCGCGTCTCGTTCCGGATTTTTCTTCTTCTCGCGAAACCGGCTACCTTTTCTAGACGGCACGAGACGAATCGGGCGCGGAGTCGTAACCATTCTTCGGTAAATACGCATTCACGCGGACGACTGACCGGTGAATATCGTAGCCTAGGTTACGCGACGTTCAATAGTTTCGATAGTGTCGTGGATGCATTGGGAACAGGAAGAGAGGTCGAAATTCAAATGATTCTTTAAGATTGCATTCAGGGGTAAAATCTCTGCCAGAAGTTTATGAAACGTGATACAAAACTGTGCCCAATCTTTGAGGCGGCAAACTTTCAAGCATAATGATATTTACAGAGAAGATAAAATTGTTCTACTTCATTTCTTTTTAAGACATAGTGTGTTTATAAGGTATCGACGTAACGAAGCGAGGTACTCGCGTAGTAATGGATGTCAGCTGATAATATCTAATAACTGTTTTCAATAATTTGTCATCTCATATTTCCTTAATACATTAGTTATTATAATTTCTATAGGAGTAATTGAAGATAGATGAATAATCCGAAGATCACGGTGCAACTGTTCATACATAATCCGGTTAATCCGGCGTTTCTCTAAGCAACCGAATTAACTCCTCGAGCTCTCGTGACAGACACGCAGCCATAGAATTCAGTTGGCAACACTCTCGACGAAGCTTATCATTTTGAAATAAGAAACGAGTTTGCTGACACGTAAATACATATAGATATTCTATTCGATTCGAACGTCGTTCTTCTCACTGGTTTAGAGCATGGAAATCGTCTGATGGTTGGCAACCGGCCAACGTGTACGGAGGCCAAGAAACAGTGAAATTGTGAAATTGGTGGTGAACATGACAGAAAGAGGAAGGGAATATATTTCGTTGACTGGAAATTGATTTTTCTATTGTCATAAATATTGCATCTCGACTATTTGGAACCGTCGACGAATGCTTCGTAATATTTTAGTCAGCTCTCATGGGTATAGATTTGCTCGTGGAAGTATTCCTGGCGCGAGGAAATCGGTGACGGATTTCGTCCGGCCTCGGTTGTACCTATTGGAAAAGGGTGCGCGGCATCCTACTCTAAATAGGTTTCGCGCGGCTCACCGGTGAATTTAAATGAAACATTAATCAGGATACGAGTCGAGGGAAATGGCAAAAGGCGTCCCCTTTGCTCCAGTTGTCGACGCACCCTCCCTCGGTGAACGGCTAATTCGAACCAACTACCCTCGACGCGTATCCTCGTCACCGAAAATAATCCATCCATCCATCCGCCGGTGTCTATCGGTCTTTCGCAGCTGCCGCTGTTGCGGCCAGGAAAGAATCGCGAACGCGTTTCCCCGAGTGTCTCGTTTGTCCCCGATGAAAACCAAAAGGAATACCTAAATGTCGTTTCAGTGTACCTACAATTATCTCAAGCTTTCAGCTCGCGCCTCCGAAAACACCGTTCCGCCCTCCGCTTTATGATTACTCGAGGGTGCCAACGACTGCATCGTGGCTTGTTAACCGCATTGCACTGAACGTTTTTTTATTTGAAAGTAAATGTTCTCTGATTTTTCAAGCATCGGTAGATTCCATTCGGCTTCATTTCTCGTTCTTCTAATATTTCTTATAATAGCAAAGAGTTCTCGAGTATAATCTTCGTCTTTACAAAAGACATCAGGCAGGACAGGGCAACGTTGACGAGACGAGGAAGAACCGTACGTCCCGGAAACGTTTCCCACTTCCATTTCCTACCCTTCGCGTAGTCTTTCACAGCCTGGACAAGTGCGAGTCCTTGGAATAAAGTACGCCATGAGAGAACTACGACTCACCCTCGTCTAACTCGTTAACACCCTGTATTCCCTCTTTCTCTCTCGTTTCTATTTTCGCTGTACGAACTTTTTTCGCGGACAACCCGACAGCTAACCCGTTCTGTTCGAGGCTTTATTGAAAAAAGTTCCAAGTAACGAACTCGAACAAACTCGCTACCACTTTGTAGCTCGTCCTCCTCTTGTACCCTTTCGATGAACAGCACCCTTGCACGCGATACTTCCCGTACGACGAAGAACAGTCTACACCGCTTCCGGCGCGACGAGATTCGTGCCATATCGCGCGTTCCGACTCGCTTCATCGAATATCGTGGCATTATTCTCAGAGGAGGAATTCTGCTTGACGTCGTCATGCGATTCTCGTTAATATTTATTCGTCCGGCGAATCATCTTACCAACGATAACGCGACGGCTACTATGTATTCCCCCTGTCATTATAACGTGCACATTCTGCACATCTACATTGATTATTATGAATTTTATAATACAATAGTTTATGCGGTATAATTTGTATTATATAGTATTTTATTTGTGTTATCATAAAAGAAGTTCTCATTCACTTGATATTTCGTGAAACTTCAGTTTCAATTTACCGAATTATTCGAGGATAGCAAGAAGTCTGAATAGTTCGCGAGTGCGGATTTATTTTCGCCTACTTGCTCGAGATTTGCTCGTTCATTGAAATCTGTGGCCCTAGTTTACCTAACTTCTGGCTGCAGAGGGAAACGCGAGGGAGAGTCTGGCAAGGTCGTACGAGTAGAAATAGGAGCGTTTAAGCTATTTTAAAACCGCTTCTTCGCTGTATGGGCTTAAAAAGTGTTCGATGGTTATTTAAAAATAGGTAGACCGGTTAAGCACAGTAAGAATTGATAATTGCTAGAAGAGCTGCTTTTAAGATCGTTGAATGTAAATGAGACAATATACATTGGAATAAATTACTAAACAACAGATTTTGAACAGAGCAATATTTGAAAGATAAAAGGAATGTCAATTTCTATCAGAGTTTTTAAATCGAGCTAGCATAATGCGAGGATCGGTTCAGGAAATCTGTTCACATTAAGCGTGACCACTGTTCTGTTACAAATGTAGCAGCCTGGTCCGTCGCCACCTTACGCGGTGGTTATGTAACAATAACGCATCGCCTATGCGGCATGACGATTGAGATAGCTGAAAACGATGTGCACGATATTAGTCGGATTCTTCGTAACGTCGAGTACGGTACTCGATGGATGTTCGACTCGACAGCCACTTTAATGCACAAGAGACAATAGAAACAGATCTTTCTTAAGAGCCTCGAAGGGCTAACGAACCGGACGTTAATCATTTTAGAAAGATAATTTTTTTTAAACCTTGTGGTTCTTTTATCACATTTCCGCGAGCCTATGGTTTTAGAGGAGAGCAGCAGCAAGGATGAATTGCGCGTTGACGCATCGCGACGCAACGGGTCACGTTTTGACTGCGCTATCCTCCTGTTCCGTTGCCATTCTCCCGTCAACGGTTCTCCTCAATGACGGATGTACGATCTGCACGTACACGCGTACATGCCTCATTAAAATCCGGTTTTATTTTATTCAATCATTCTTCTAAAGCTAGTAAAAAATTCACGTTCGAAAACCGCATGGAACAGCGAACTCATTCTCGCACGTGTAAACAAGATCGTTTGATAAGTCAGATTGGGGGTGGAGACGCTTGAGCTTCGATATCAGAAAGCATGCGTGGTCTGATAAGGGATGAAAATGAAGTTACCTCGTATTCCATCGAACGTCATTCCCCATCGGTTACGAGCTCTACCCAAAATGCGGATTCGAGTATTTCGAAGACGATCACCACGATGATAAATGTTAACGGCGAGACGTGAGCTCGAGAGTAACACGCACGGTAGGAAAGGCTGTAAAGGACGGGCACGAGACACGCGACACTGTAGTAAGAACCGAGTGAAATCGAACGTTCCTCGACAAGCGTTTGGACGAGACTGAGCGCCGCCGACCGGCAGCTCTGCACGGTATGCACCCCTATTGCGTGGGCACATTGCAGGGCCGTACTCGGACAGGGTGTTCCACCCCTGCACCTCGCTCCCTTCTCTACTACCTGCCGCTAGACTTCCGCGTCGTCTTTCCCGTCGATATGAGCCACTGATGATGAAGGAGTATCGACGGAAACACGCCGCACCTATCCCGCCATGAGACCATAAGAATTAAACGATTTTACATTCTCACCCCATCCTCGTGCCCCGCTACCGTTGTTCAGTACCTAGCGGACCGAACGACTAACCGATATTAATTTCCTCGACTATAGATCGAGTTCAATGCACGTTCTACAGCCTCCACTGTAACACATCACTCTCGACATTGACATTCGTTTCGTTACGTGCAATTAAAAATTGGCAATCCAGTTGCAGCTCGTTTGCATTATTTATTTGTTTAACTAGTGTACAAAAGATACAAGCTGGATATAGAATTATATTTTAAGTATAAAGGGCTCTACATAGAAATGTGGCTTTCTGAGCATAGGTCTGATGCAAGAAAAGTCTTACAATTAATACAACAATAATATAGACGTATATGATCCATTCCTAGACTATTATTAATTGTCTGATTGTTATGAATTCTGTTATTTTGTAGGATACAAACATCTTGGTTTTCTTAAGTATGTAATTATTTTATATGGAATTAGAAATGCTTTGGAGATAACAAAAAAGATAAGAATTCCACTTGTTCCCGATCTCATAATTATTCATAGAAATCTATTTCTGTTATGACAACTGTCGTACACATAAGGAAGCTACTACTCGCGTTGCAGAAACTCAAGTCCTCTTTTCTGAATTTTGCCAATATACAAACGTACGCTGTCTCTTTCTATAACAGCAAGATACAGTGTTACGGGCGTTGAATACGTCCCTGCAAGGGTGGGCAACCAGGGACACCCTTCGACAACGTAGGGTAGCCAGATCCAATCGTGGGGACTTTAGAGAATTCCCTTCCCATAGAGAAATAGAAAGACCGGACTTCTCCTGATTTCACGGTGCGTTTTCGTGAGTCTGCCAGCGATAAGACCGGTTCATCCGTCTCGTACGTAACTATTCCCCTGAGATGCTCGCGATAATCGTTTATCCTGACTCCCTTTCGACCGTGCCTCTCTTTATTTTCCCGGGCCTCAACGAGCCGGCGAGCGAACCCGTCTAAAGGTATCGAAACCTTCGGCTTTTATACTTCCAAATGAATACCTTTCGGGGCTGCGGCTCGAATAAAAAGAAATTATCGATTACCTGGCCGAATGGCTGGCTGCTGACTTTCTCGCGCTCTCGCGAACTTCGCCGTTCGGGTAAATTCGAATGTCTGCCCCCTTTCACAAGTTTCCCTGTTTAATCTCTCTCAGGCCGCGAGAGTAGAAAAAGAAAATTGGGGGCGCGAATTCGTCGAGAGACGATAATTACGCGGCGTATCTCGAGCGGAGGACGCGATATTATCCGTATCCGAGTTGGCACCGTTACGATTCTGGATCTCTGCCAGAGTAAATATCGACCTTACCGGGTTCGCGGATCTTTTTTACTCGATCTCATCCGCGGTTGACCCCGCGTCGCATTCACCTCGAAATTTCGATTGCGTATTTATATCGGTTCGATTTCATTATTACGGGTACCGTACGAGGCTCGGTAAGGGACGGAATCAGGTGATCGAATCAAGTTATACTTGACGACGTATTAATGACAGGATGTGAATTGGCCAATGAACCTCATTTTTTCCATCATAATTTATATTTTTATTGAATTCAATGTTATGGAAAAACCAAATCCATTCATCCTTACTTATTAGCAAGAACTTACATTTAGGAATTTAATTTCAGGTGCTACGGTCACTTTCGACTACTATGAACCAACGAAACAATCTTCCTCAACCTATTTTCTCAAACCAACGCAGCCAACGTGTTAAGGCGAATTCGACATCGCACGAACGAAAGTCAACCCGGTAAGTGAGCCTCTTTTTTTCTTCGTTTCACCCGTTCCATTTGATCCAGTGGGACCAAAAACGGGCAGGGAAAGGTAACGAGCCCTTCGCGGGAATCGGCTCGCTGCGTTCGCAATGAATCTCCCGTAAATACCCTTGATCATGGCATGTACCGCGTACCAGCGACACCCTCGAACTCGTTTTACAGTTCCCGTTCCCGAACGTAATGCACGCGGCCACCGATTGTTCTTTTCTTCTCCGAGGCAGTCGCGCGCGTGTCTTTCCGCGCGGTTTGCTTTCGGCCTAAACTGCACACGCATGCACCCTTCGTCGCTCACTCGAATTCGTTTAAATGAGCATCGCGTCGGTGTAATTTACCGTGAAACAACAACACGATCTTAAGCAGGTCTGTTCTCATGTACTGTACGTGCAAGTACTGCTACGGTCTTCGAAGTTCAAGTGCGCTCTCAGATTCTCCAGAGTACGGTTGAATTTATTTCAAAGTCGTCTGACTCTCGAAACTCGTTGCATTTGACACAAACGATTTGACGTTAACATTTGAGGATTTGTCACAATCGTATCGTACAACGTGACAATGGAACAAAAGTTATTTGAGGTAGTCAAATAACGTAGTATCCATGCTATCTGCACCGACTTTGTACGTCGCTGAGGCACCAGAAAGTAACAAAGCCAGTTCCGTAATCTTTATTATAGAGGATATACAAAAGCGCGTAGGAAGAAATCCTATGTCGGAACCGACCTCGAGTTTGTACCTAAACAGACCTGGGCAGACCTGCTACCAAGATACCAAGTACCTGCTACGATAGTTTCGAACACCCTTCTGTTGTTATGATATTTTTTCGATATAATGTGTGAAACAGTTAGTTTCGGGACTCTTAAATCTCAACATATCGCTGAGGGTTAGTCTTAAGTGCGCGTAGACAAAAGCTCGATGTGAAACTACCTGATGTTTAGGTTTATTCAGCCCGCCCGACCGCACTCGTTTTATTGCCTCTCAACGCATCAGAGGCCCCTCGAGGCTGTACGGGTCTGCTTAAGTATTAAATACGCGATAGCTTGCTATTTCTGCTTGTCTCGTCATCGCTCTTTCGCTTATCGTTATCGCTCCCTACTCCTTCACGATTTATCGCGCCTGGCAAATATAATTACATAATTACTGTACGTATGCGTTGTAAAAATCGACAATCAAAACGCCTCCGTGGCGCAAACGGCTAGCGCGTTCGGCTGTTAACCGAAAGGTTGGTGGTTCGAGCCCACCCGGGGGCGAATTTCTTTTGTTCGGTGTCCTTTCGTTCAAGAGGTTGACACTGTGCCTCTTGAGTTAGTAGGCCACTTGTAAAACAGCGTGAAACGTGAATATTCTCGCGAGATATAGCCGACGTCTATTACATGATTGTTCAAACGAACTGCTCAGAGATTCCTTTTACTTTTTGTTCTTCCATTTTATTTCGTGTACTCTTTAGTAAAAATGATATGAATTTTGTATTACAATTCGAGGGGAGGTTTTAGATTGAAATTCTGGTATTAGTTGTCTCAAAGGAAAAAAGTTCTTCGCCTAATTTGGAACGCGAATCAACCCTGAGATTGAGAGTCTTATGCTCTAAGTTAATCGGGTAGATGACTGGTTTACTTTCAACCTTTTTAGGTCCGGAGTTGGAATTAAGTAATAATAAATTTATATATGTTCGGGGAGCACCTCTTGGCATAAGACGAGCTGACGACAGTGACGACCGCCAGTCCCCCTGATATATAGGAGAGAATAGGAACACAGGAAGTCTTTCGTTTACGACAGATAGACTCAAATTATGGGATTTACTACGCGTCTATCTGTCGTAAACGAAAGACTTTTAACGAGTAGGGTACAGGTAGAAGATTTTACCGAGCAAGAAAATGGTGAACAGTTTATAGCATTTTTGAATAATATCTCATTTATAGTATGAACAATGCTTCTTGACCTGTTAATAACCTAGTTCCCTCTTCTACTAGTTAGTGGCAGGTCAAGTCTTGCATACTGTGTTCCTTTAAAATTCCCTTAAATGCGTCTGCCGGTCTAATCATAAATGTAAGCAGCTAAAGTGATCGACTTAAACCTCCATAATTTCTCGCTTTACGCAGACGATGTACCGTTGAAAACTTTAAAAGCACTATCCCTATTTTACGAGGCTTTTTAGCCTATCTCAAGGTAAACTGCTTAAACTGACTATATTTTCACGGTTTTTTCAACATCATATCGGAGAAAGTTACGGTGGAGAGAAAATCTTCGAAAAACCGTTTGAGCATTGGAGACACATAGTCAGACCCACAGTAGGGAAAATATCACATGAACTGTACTCTTGTGAGTTGAATTGTCAAGGAATTTTTTATTATTGATAACTAAAAAATACAGGTTTTTGACTTGTATCATTTTTAAATGATTCATGCCGTATATTTGCATGAGTTTGAAAAAAAAAATTAAAAGCAAACATTTCCGACGAGGATGGGATTCGAACCCACGCGTGCAGAGCACATTGGATTAGCAGTCCAACGCCTTAACCACTCGGCCACCTCGTCCGATGCTAAATTTTCATTTTAATGTTGCGTTGCAAATTTTTCTACTAATAATCCATTTTTCGCTTTAACGTTAGTCCACTTTACCTGACTGGCATAAGAGTTTGCGTTTGGATAATAGGTATTTATCGTCCCTATTGCAAAGCCTGATCTAGACTTGGATATTTGAGCATCTTGAATGACAAAAAATGCTAGACAGTCAAACACACGTTATTTAATCATCTATTTTTCATATGTAAGAAAACAAACATATGTGTTGGCTAGTTGCCATAGTTGCTTTCGACCCCTCGACATTCTGAAAATCGTTGAATTGCTCGTCCCATTCGTATCTTCATATGCGTCGTGAAACGGGGCAAAGGGATTAGACACAGAGATGATCGATTGACCGTGTAAAAACCACTAACGATCGTCCATCACTAGGAAACAACGGGACGGCACTTTCTCCGTGAGACAAGTGGTTTCCTCGAGAGTGCCAAGGTTTGCCCTCAGGAGGACGTCCGCAATTATTTTCTCAGCTATGATACTTTGCCGTAGCATCGACTTCCTCAATTTCCCAGCCACGTAACGACCGAACGTTTCGAAATCATCGTCGGTCACGCAGCTGGCAAAGTGGCGCGGCGATAGCTCGCGGTTTGGTTCCATCATTTGATGATCTTGAAACGTGCTGTCATGTTGACTGTGTTTCTTGCCGAGCGAATCGGCCGATATCCTCTTCGCGTATGAGCCTTCGGTTTCCAAGATTATTGGCTGGAAGGGCGGGACGGAGGTGACTTCCGGCGACGGCACGGGTGACGGTGGCTCGATCTTGTTTACGTCGGTTTGTACCGGCTAGAAGAAACAGGACACACGTTACATGCCCAGGTTGATAGGTGATCGAATTAGCTGTAGAGTCGAGTAAATAGAAAGGATTTATTAGAATCGAGCCAAATATCGTGGCCAATTTAAACATATCAGACAATTAATATTTCAGTTGAAAACGAACGCGTGTTTTGACTGGCTACGTAATTTCTTGAGTTATACCGTTCGTCGAGAATTATCGGATCGATAAAGGCTCGTAAGCAGGAACAGAGATAGCTTAAACGGTGAGTACTCCAAAGGGATCATATGAATCTAATGGTAGAGGAAAGAAAACAGAAATCACAAGCTTGTCGAGTCGTGTTGCATCGAAGAGACATATTGCTCTCGAAAGGTTCCATATGCAACGCATTCGATGCGACGCGAACGAACGAAACAGGAATCTTTTGTCGTTCCGGCAGCGAACCCACATGAATTCTCATTTCTCGAAAATCTGAACTGAAAGCTTGCAAAATCATTTGCGGGTATATAGTGAAAGACTAGAAAGAGAATCGGAATGCCGAAGAATGGATTCTGTGGGACAGGGATTGAGCGAACAGAGCAAGAGAGAGAGGTAGTCCTGATTCGCGCAGTCTCGGTACAATTCGAGAAAAATTCCGCGGGGTCGTACCAAAATCTCATCCTGCGAGAGCTCTGTCGGGTAAGCGGCGGTCTTGTTAGCGTCGCCCTGTTCGTCCACCAGGCATGACTCGTTCTGTTCGGCGACGAACTTCAGTATATCGTAGTACCACAAAGAAGATTTATACCGATGCCGCGGATTCTGTACCGTTCGTTGCGAGCTACGCACTTTCTTGTACTCCCTTCTGAACGCGGTCCTCAATGTGTTGATCTTACGTATGACGGTCTCCCTGTCCGCGACCGGGTTCACCTCCCTCAGTTTATGGACGAGGGCATCGTAAGCACGGTTTCGAAGTATCCTGTCCTTGTACCCTCTATACCTGACCTGCCACAAGCAAGGGAAGCTCCGATACAGATGAATGAATTCCGTGAGGAATTCATGCGAGTATCCGACCAAATCCGTCACCGACATGTCGCCTCTCGCGATTCAAACAGCTCGACTAGATCTCCCTTCTAGGTCTATTCTGTTCCTGACTCGTCTTATCGTACGGGCGACTTGTGATATTCACCAGTAGACATGAAAAACGCACGGAATATAAGAGTGACGCGGATGACTACGCGTTGCTACTGACTGGGAGGTACGGTTCCTCGATGAGCCTTGGCACCGCGTGTTGTATGCCTACGCATCCTCTCAAACACCCCGCTGAATCAGCTCTTCTCCCTCCAGCTAAACGAAGGTTTGCACGTGCTTGTGGCAAGCGCCACTCCCGTTTACTGTCACGATCACTCCTTGTCTCCAGGAAAGTGAGACATTTCTTTACCCTCGTTGAGCTCGAGATCGGCCGTTTCAGGTGCGGGTCGAATTCATTACCAAAATTTGCCTGACAATCGATGGCCGTTTAAAGTGTCGGGTGTACGTGTTCGATCGAAACACGCGACAGACAACCGTGACCAGTTGTACTCTTTCCTTGTCTGATTCGACAAACCGGCCGCGTTCGCACGGTTCTCGTTACTCGAATCGTCTCGTCGATCCGTTTGACGAAGTTCGTCGAGGTTTGCGCAAACGCGCGACGAGGCGAGCTGGGAGCCTGCCCGTGTTCGTTCAATGAAAGCCGTTTCCTGCTGGTGCTGCCAACGTGACCGCGCAAACACGTTTTGCAAGATAGATAGTTGCTCGAGTGCGACGGTTTATGCATCGCCACGCCTGGACGTTCGGCTCGCGGTGCTTCGCGCACGTTAATTGTCAACAGGAACGTAGCACTTGCTCGGCTAGCCGAAACACGCAGCAGTGGTTTCAGTATTTTTCGGGAACTACTTCATGATTTTATATTCAACGGAGAACGAGATGATTTACATACTCTTCTAACATAAGCAGTAGTCTTTCGGACAAATATATTGGCACTAAGAATAATTGTTTGTTGCTTTGAAATTTATTATATGAATCGAGAACTCTAGTAAATGCGCTGAAAACATTTGATGGTATGAGAGTACGTTCAATCGTCATGATGCACGTTGGAGTGCATAGCGTCGTAATAGCAAGCAAGAACCGAAAAACGAAAAACAATGCATTTATAGAGAGCACTTACGAGACGTTGCAATTGCAACATTTGCAAACGCAAGCAGGAGCCGGTTTCGTCAGATTGGAAGACGAGAGAACTGGCGCAAACCTTCAGGTCTTATAAGGTCTTATATGGTTGGCAAGCCACGGTAATAAACCGAATTAATCACGAATTAATCAGCCGTGCTTTTTCCCTCCTGATATTCAACATTAGAGAAATATAACAAGTTATTTGCCAGTATTCACGAAGAAATCGCTGGTACCCGTATTTATTCGCTCGCATAGTTTAGAATAAATTAACTGTGATTTGGCTAAATGTTTGATTAAACTCATTTAACATAAAATTGCCAGGAATTTCGTTTTACTAAAAAGATGAAAATCGGGACGTACTAGTTTTATTTATCTCTCGAATAATTTGCATGGCTATGCATGGCACTGCTTATAGTAAGGAGAAATAAAAACACTTCGTTTGTATTCCAAGTATGTAGAGGGAAAGGTAACGATGTACAAACTCGCGAGAGATGCACTTTCGCTCATAGCTAGTGCAGGAGAACGAAAGTTGGCGTCTACGTAATCGGCAATCGAGCGTTGCGGCTGTGAGAAAGGATTTTTGCAACGTAGGCGCCGCGGCGCCAATACCAACGCACACACGTTTGACTTACTTCTTCTTGCTCCTAACTTGCAATTACATCACGCGTTAAAGCGCGAATAATCTAGGCCATGCAGTCTCATACCTCAACTTTTGAGACATTCATTTAAAAACTCTCTTCAAAAAATCATTATTTGTATTTACACATACAATCCGTATTTTTATCAGTTTTTCATATCTTTCAAATTTTCAATGAACGCGTATATCATGCTGATTAGTTAATGCTCGGATTTCTACGTAAAAATCCCATCGTATAAGAATGAATTTATCGCAAATAACTGATCGCATCATCGTGAACTGGGAGTAATTGCGTGAATCGATTGGGCGAAACGTGTGGAGCGGCAGCGTGTCGTAAGGTCGGCCAAGTTAATTACAGTTCGGGCTGACAAAAGCGTGTCCCTGTTAAGACCGGTATTTACTTGTTCCAGACATCCACTGTAGACATCAGGCATTGTAAAAATGTACTTACAATACTGCAACACCATATCATTCAATGACGCGGATTACAAATGAATGTCATACTTAAGAAGTGTTGAACGAATCGACATCATGTCAATCCTGAATGTAACTTACATAGGTCTAAATAGTAACGATGGATAGTACATATCAATAGATTACGTTTACTATAATATATTTGTTGCCTAGTTATATTTAATTTTAAGAGATATACGAAAACGAAATTTTTATCATTTT
>SHCU01000093.1:27720-39959 GCA_004307685.1 Ceratina australensis
TTTTTAATACTGTGGTTCAAATTAACTACGATTCCCAAAACAGACCAGATTTTGGCTGGACTAGGAAGCACAGTTGTCTCGAATTTCTCATAGTTGTATAAAATTCCATTCAATCCGCAATATAACAATACTGATATTACTTACCGTTCGAAGGGCTTGTCGATTTCTCAACTTCTCTAGCGACGCTATTTCTACTGGCCATCGGACCAGCGAGCAGATTCCTTTAATCGGAACACGCGCGAAACATAAAACAATTTCCCTGCCGACACAGTCTGAAACTTTTCTTTACGACGATTCCATTTTTTAATCTCGCAACGAATTGTATGTATGAATAGAAATCGCGTGGAATGCACCGGTTCGAACGGTAGCTCAAGTCTCACTGGAGAGGTTGACTGCGTCGTCGGTTCGTCGTTCGTTTCACTGGCAGAGCCTGACTTCCATTCGCTCGCTCTCGCCTGCTGATGCGTGTCGCACCAGGCCAAGTTCAGCCTCGCCACCGGCTCGCGATTAGTGGATCGTTATTTATTTACGTGAAAAAGATAGCCTGGTATCTTACGTTTAGAACAAACAAAACTGCATGTAGTATTGGTAAAAATGGGATTTAAAAACTAGTTATCATCAAGCGTTTTCTGTCAGCTAAGGAACATTCTTTTATCATAAGTATTGCAATATCGATATAAACATAGTGTTTCTATCATATTTTACTTTCTTATAAATGCATGAATCTAGTTATTATACTTTATTCATTGTTACATACTGTATTCCGAATCCGTATGGAATATAAGTCCCGGTATTAGTAATATAGCTTTATTCTAGAATTTTATACGATGAAATTCAAAACAACTATGGTTCCTATGAAATCCAGACAAAATCTACTCTGTTTCGAAAATCGAAGGTATCTGTATTTTAACGATTTGGAGGAATGGATTCCTCTGGCACAGGGTTGATGTGAACCTCATTGACTTGTAAGTTCTTTCCGTATATGTTTAAAAATTAAATATAACTAGGTAACAATTATTAAAGTGAACGGTTAGCGATTGAGAACAGTTTAGTAATTTCGAATCGTGGAGAAGAAAGGAACTCCATTGTCAGTTGGATTTCACCGTGAGACCAGTTTCTCAATGCTCGCCGTACCGCGACTACTTTTTCTCGCGTCCACTTTTTAACGGAAAACTGATGAAAATTAAGTAGCCTCGATACTCTCAAGGTTACCGGGCAATCGAGAGGGTCTCAGATAATTAATTCTACCTGGATGTTCGTTTTTGTTCTCTCAGTTGACTAGTGGTTGTGTAAAAAGTTTTGCATCCGTCATTGATTCGACGTCACCCGGTACGTTATCGGATGCGAAGGCTCCGGATTGTAGAATACGAACCTGCGACGAGGAGAGAAAAGCACCAGTCTCGTCGCAGGGATAGAGAAAAGGGGTGGCGATTGCATTTTGCTTTGTGATCAAAGAAAATCTCAGCCGCTATGGCTCTGACAGTCGACTCGTTCGCCACGCGGTTCATCGCTTCGAAATGAACGTGTAAACACGGTTTTCATTCGCGCTTTTTAAATTGATAACGTAAATAATCGCTTGTAAATCCTGTGACACCGTTTCGTGTCATATTGTAACGTAATTTAAATGACAATTTCAAAGGGACACCCCTTGAGACACCAAATTCCTCTCGCTCTAGTACATTTAAAGAAACGAATCAGAGATACATTTCTATACGAGTGACATCGGCGAGAATTTTTCCGCATCGACTTATCGATTATTTATTTTTAAAAAGATTATGAAAATCTTAATGTAATAGTAATCAAATATGCCATCCAGTGTTCCCATTCGTGACTACTACTTAGTGACTACTACTCTACATGTCAGGTATAGGTGTGTACGATTTTGACATGTTGTGAAACCAGTCCACTCCTAAGCTTTAACCATGTTATGATGAAAGGTAACGACATGCAACAATGATACAAGTGGGTACAAGCGTTTAGATCGCGTTCGAAAGTAATTAGTTTTGAAGTTGGCAACTCGTTGGGGCGAGTAACGCTGAGATAGCTAGCTAGACGACGGGAAAGGAAAATCGGAGCACGGTGTTCCATGGTTTGTCAGCGGAGAAGGAAACGAAAAGGAAACACCGTGAGTGGGGAGGGACAGGAGGACGGGGGAGAGCGAGAGAGGGAAGAAAACGCAAGACAAAGAGAACGATGCTAATCCTCTTTGTGCGGAAAAACCGGGAGGTCCGTCGAGCAGACTACGCGGCAGACTTTCGAATAAGCTATTCAACCGGTGCAATATACCGTGCAAATATAGCGCATCCCGTCTAGACGATGCGGCTTTTCTATCCGAACGAAAAGTTACCTCGTTATTTCGCGAATCCCCATGGAAAACGTACTGAGAACCCGCTGTGTAGTCGCGGAAAAGGGTATTGAGAATATCGAAGGGCAAGCGTTAGGCCGCCGATCCCCATCTCGCTTATCAACGCATTGAAGACTGTGACGCATCTATTGCGTCACTTAATACTGCAATGAACATTTTTGGAAATCTTGCAATACCTGATAATGACTATTCAAGCTTGAGACTCAAGCTCCGATAAGGGAAGAAAATATAATGCACTGATGATAAGAGAAAAATATTACAGATTCGTTTACTCCTCGCTGTACTTCTTGTTTTCGCTAATGATCTCGGATTACAATAAAATAAGATAGTACTTATATGCTTCGAACTATGCCTCGGTCGTATTAAATGAAGTCTTTCGTCGAGAATAGTGCAATGAAGCTTCGTCTCTATCGAGGTTAAAAATTCAATATTCCTGCCTTTTTCCTGTCCGATAAATTCTTTCCCAGATTGTAACATTTAACCGCTGCGAGCCGAGCCTATAGTCTCCGAGAAGCTATGCAACTAATAACCTGGTTTAATTAAATCCGCATTCGAAACACTGGATGTTCAATAACCGCAGCCGCAAGCACGACTAAACTGTGAACAGTTTCTGAGGAACTGGCGCAAACGATTCTATCTTCGCGTGCAGGACAACGTGCAATGTACAATTCTATAGGCCTGTTCGATGATGCTAGGACATCGGCTGAATATGCGTCGCGACAGATACACACGGTGTATCGGAATAGATTCTTCCATTGTGTTCTCGTACTCGATACTGCACGATGTGCGTGTGTACGTGGAATGTGCGACAGTTTGTTCGATCGAACCGTATCAGAAGTTACAGCTACTCACGTAATCGAGCAAAAGGTGGCTCGTTTTATATTTCTTTTCATAAAATCTACTGCTTATAATATTACTTGTTTAATTTTTTAAGGCTCGTTCAATATTTTCATTCGGTCGTTTTTTAATTCGATATAAAATAGTACTTGAATAGTCAATCTCATCTCGTTAGCATTCAACGTAGTAATTCGCGAGTAGAATCCTGTGGTTCCTCTTTTGGATAAGTCCGTGCTCAGATCAAGCCTTGTATACGAAGGATACTACCGTTGATTACCGAGGAAACTGAAATGGGTTTTCACTAAACTGATCCCTCGATGAAAAGCGTTAGCGATGCGAACGCAGCAGTCGCGAGACAGTGTAAGTACGCGAAGACAATAGAGAAGAGGAAAGTGTACGTCGGAGAATAGAGAAGAGATGTTGGAACTGAAAGCACCGCGTGCGTGATACGTTTCATCGTGGCATACGTTCGCGAAATGAAAGATTAGCTTACGATTAGTAATTTCACTGTACAATAGAATCCTTTAACAAAGGGAGGATCTTGTAAAATTTTATTTCCTTCGGTTTCGCAACATTCGGATGAAACTGTACGTAGATCGCGGAAACGATCAGCGAGAAAGTATATTTAAATTCGTTATTCCGTAACTCGCAAGTATCTCGTTATCGAGTCTTTCATGAAATTCTCGTTTCGTATTCTCGTTAAGATTTCCTCTTTCATTCGTATCAAGTGTAGAAAGTTAAAATCACGAGTGGAGCAGACCAGCTCGTTCTCAAACAGGTCGCACGTAATACGATTCACCTTAATGATCAATTCGTCCTGAACTGACGATAAGAGGATACGTAAAGGAAATATAGGTCAATACTGGCGAAATAATTCCGTTTATATCATTGATAAGACGAGAAACAGAGAGGACAGGGTACTGAAAAAATACCATCGTTTATTTCCTATGAATAAAATTACAATTCTTAGATCTTAGAAGTTAAATGAAATTAACCGAAAAAGGTATCATCGTTGGAACCCTCCGTCGTACAATTCTGAAGTAACGACCCAGGGTGGTTGACAGTTTGTACTCCTCCGATCCCGCTGCCACTACCATTCCCATTGCCACCCTCTCCGGCGTCACCATTGGCATCGATGCCAACCCCAGCGGATTCCCCGAGGCCGACGTCGCCGCCACCGAGTCCGGCAGCATTCGTGCTGCCCGTTCTCGGGGGTTTTACATCCTCATATGCTCGGTTCTGTTGATTCTGTGAATTGATCTCGTTATATACGAGCTCCTGAATCTTCAACCGGACGTACATTTGCCTGTCGAGCGGTAAGCTTTTCAGAGGTGTCCGAACACTCATGAGAAAGTGATAGGTATCGTCCTCCTCCTCTTGCGACAACCTCTTATGTAACGGCTCGAATCTCTTCCTGTCGACTTCTGAGTAACTGTTCTCCATCGCGTCCATCAGACTCCTCTTTCTACTGATTTTACTCATTTTCGGCGGTGGCATAACCTGATGCAACCCGTCGTCGTTCGATAGGAGAGAGTGGCAAGAGTCGCCGTCCAGATCATCGAATTGGGTGGTTTCCTCGTGACCTTCCAATATGTCGATCTGCGGCTCGATCTGCGTGCCATCCGGCGACGATCGCAGGGCCGAACAATTCTGGGAAAGGGTACAACCGATCACCCTCGAGTTCATTTGATCCCGAAGGAAGAACAGGCTCTTGAACCAGACCCATTTCGAGTCGTGCTCGCTGCCACCGTCGCACTTTCCCCGATAAGTTTTCTTTAACTCGTTGCGGAAATTGTCTCGCAGGTGCTTCCACTTCGACTTCGCAACGTCCGCTGCAAACGAACACATTGCCTGTTAACTCCCTGTCATTTCACCCGTGCAAACTTTTACGGATACACTTGATCCGTTATTACAGTGTAATAAATCGCAACAATATTGTAGATACCATTTAACGTGGAAAATCTTTAATTCGACTAAACAGAAACGAAAAAATAAACATAGCATTATTCGGAAATCTCGTTTCGCTCGATGTTTTCGAACGCTTCCGCACGATTCGATAGTGTATCGTTCGGCTAAATCGGGCGGAATTTTCCGTGTTCAGTATCGGTGTTTCAACGCAATTCGCATAAAACGAAGACACCGTGCCTTGAAATTGATTGTATGGTTGTAACAGAGTATCGTAGTTAAAGGTTCTTCGACGAAATTACTTGTATGTGTACATGTACCGCGTACATAGAGCCGAATTTGCGATCGATAACAGTACGAGCGTAGGAGGTAAAGGTATCAAACGGGTGCCTGAAACGCGCGCTCGATCGTGACACATGCTAGTGTTCATACAGAAGGAGGAATAATGCAACAGAGAAAGGAAGGAAGGAAGGAAGGAAGGAAGGAAGGAACATAGTTGAAAAAGAGGCAGTGGGAGGAAAAGAAAAAAGAGGAAGACGGAACGAGAGAGGCCGAGGAAGCGAGATAGGGACTCGGTGGTTGACGCAGGCGCGAGTGGAAGAGGCGGAAAGAAGAAAGTAGAGGAGGGAACACGCGAGGCGAGGGGAGAGAGAGAGGAGAGGGCGAGGCGTATACTCACTGGAGACCTCGCAAGCCCTCGCGATCTCTCGCCACATCTTCAGGATGACGTCGCGATTGTGGTAGTTGACGTTCTTCTGGTCCCAGATCGCGGGTCTGGCGTGCACCTCGGTGATCAGTCTCTGGAGATCCATCGTCATCGCGTTTTTACGCGCGTTCGCGTTGCATCTCCTGGACGATCGCTTGGCTGCGGCTCGACGGTTGAGAAGCGTGTTGCCGGAGCTGATGGAGGAGGCAGCCGCCGCGTGCGAGCCGCTTCCTCCTCTGGTTGAGTTTCGTTGGGATTCGTTGCTGTGCGTCGGAAATCGATTCCCCGGCTGCTTCGTTCTCTCCTCGCCGGCTAGAATCGGTTGCTGCCGTTCCTGTTCCTCCTCTTCGTTCACCTTGTCGACGACGGCCTCGACGGTCGATTCCCCGGCGCCGTCGTCACCACCGCCACCGCCGCCGCTGTCACCGCCGGCACCGACGACGACGACGAGCTCGTCCTCGTCGTCGACGTTACTGTTCCTACGTTGTTGCCGTCTCCTCTTCTTCCTTTTACGCCTGGCGATACGGGAGCCGCCGGCCGAGGAGGAACTCGCAAACCCGAGCCGAACGGAGGATCGCAGGCGAGACGAATCCAGGGCTTTTTCCTCCTCGACTCGTGCACGCGTGCCGCCGCCGTCCATACACGGCCGGTACACGCGCGCGTCCAGTCGGGAAGACGCGCACCGGTCTCGAGTAAAAACCGAGAATCCGACAGAGGACAAAGTGCTCGGGCCAAAATGAACGCGGTCGATTGGACTCGCGATTGGGAAACCGCGCGCGCACGTTTCTCCGCGGTACTTGCTCGCGAATACGCTTGCCTGCGGTTCTCTATCCGCTCGCTAGCCACCGCTCCGCGCCGCGCCGAACCCTTCGCTTTTGCCTACACACGGTTTCAGCTTCGGCTTCGGCCTCGCTCGACGTTTAAGCTCGGCTCGGCTCGGCTCCGCTCGGCCCGACTCGGCTTCGTGCAGCGCGCCACCGCTCGTCGCCGCTCGTCACCGCTTGCGATTTGCGATCCCCATACGGACTGTCCAGGCTCTCTTACCGCTGCTGCGACACCGAGCTTCGTACCTACCTGCGACCCACCTTGTATCCCACTTGCTTCCCTCATCGCCAAATTCTGTCCGACAACTGATCTTTTCAACCTGAAGATAATCTGAAACTCGTTGCCTTACGCCTCTCATCGATTCGCCAGCTCATCCCTTCTCTCTTGTCGCGTCCCGCCCATCTTCCTTCGTGAGCACTAGCCGTCGTACGAATTGCGTTTTTTTCTTAAAAGATTGTTTCACTAGGTCTTGTAACAATATTTTGAAATACACAGGTATACAAAACATCGCGAGAAAACACCTTGAATTATGTAGGACTTATTTGTTCCAACATCTGGGCAGCTCATAAACACCTGGATTTCCTAATCAGCAAAGTGCTTAATGTTATTAATCACAGTATAATCAAGAGTACAACTCAGATTGGAGTTTACGACATTTAGATTGCACCTCTCTTAATTTAGGGAAACAATCGATTTGGGTAAAAACTTATGTTCAATCTTATTGTCCCAAAACTATCCTATAACTACTCTTAATCCTTAAAAGCTAACGACTTACAATAGGTAATGAATTGCCGTTAAGTCTTACTAAGACATATTTTTAATGTTGCTTACTATCTATCTCCTTACACACAGCCGGATCACGAGTCTCGTTCTCCGCTTTTTGAGAGTATAATCTTATTTTGGAGCTCGATGAGCGAAATCTTTGATTGAGACGCGACGTCCGCTTTGATTACTCGATAAAATATTCTGATGCGGGATAGTGTGATCAAACTTTGGGGCGAGGGCCCCTTCCATAAAATGAAACAGCTTTGTAATTAGGTTCCCTGATTGAAAAGTTGGATGAATATCTCAGAAATTGAAATTGCCTCAAGTTCTCTCATCAGCCTGGACGTGATTTATCGTTGAAACTTTCATGCTGAAAGTTATTATGCGCTCAAGCATAAACTATCAGTAGGCCGTCGACTTTTATGCCGAAGTGTTTCCTGAATCTTCAGTGTTCTTACATAATAAATAATACAGAATCCACAGTTAAGCTATCAGGGATTTCTGATAATAGCACTTATAAATGTAACGCGTATTATACAATTCTTACACGCAATAAAAAAGTTACCTTTATTCAATCGAGGATTTTTACATCAACCGAAACAGTAACGGGACGAAAGTATCATAGTTTACGGCATCGTTATTTAAAAATAATTGCGAATCCGGTCGCGGAATCTTGTCGTTAACTTTGTCCAACAGTGATTGAAGTATCACCGCAACTTGTTTCTCCACCATAGTTAAGACTCTTCTGTGGAATATTTTAGTGATCGCTTTGATCGCAGCGTTCAGAACGGGATCGAGTTTGTGACCCTCCAGCTTGACATCCAAAGTGCTGGGAAACAGAGTTTAATCGAACGTAAGCATGCACGTAAAATTGCTTTCTAGAAATAGTTACCCTATCTTGAAGATCTCGGCTCTATCAAAAACGATCTTGTACTTAGTAAAGTCCACCCCCACGATAACTCGCATCCGCATATCTTTTATATTACCGTGCACATCCCCTGTCCTCGTGAGCAATAAGTCTTTAAAAACGTATTCGTAGATGAACTGGAAATTTACAAGCAACAAAAGTTTTTACTAAACTATAGTTGTTCACAAATAATGCTTGAAAAAATTAACACGATGGATGTTTGAATTAACAAAAAGTTTGCAGTCTATTTAGCAAGACATCTCGAAGAAAATTAAATTGCTCCAGGAATGGAAAACTTTTCTCGATTTAATTGCTTAATACATTTGTAATGAAATATGGATTTTAAGTTTCTTACATCGAGAAGATCGAATTGGAGATCGGCATCTATCGTGAGGAACTTATTATCGTAGGACATGATTATATCAGCCCCTCGTTTCAAGTTCGATAATCCTTGGAACCAGCCATTGTTCAAATTGATCACTCTGCTGTGATTTATTATTCCCGGCTGCAAGTAACATAAAAATTAAGAGAAATGGTCTTACAAGTATTTGCTTTTATTTGTACGAATACCAGCTTTTCGGACATGTCGTCCAGTTTCAATGGGTCCAATCCATATCTGAGAATAATGTTCTTAATCGCGGGTAACAGCGAGTCGAACAGTTCGTTGATTTTTGCCGAGACTTTTTCATCGCTCGAGCCTTCTAGTTCTCTATTCCAGAAAATAAAGAAGATTTGAGAAGAAACTGGCTAATTTTCTGGAGTAATATATTGCCGATGGAGAGCGACATTTGGAGTGGAATTTACAGGAAGATGTATGTATCGATATATAAAATATCGGACGCTGTCAATACCAGAATTTTTGAATCAATACTATGAGTCGTTTACTTAATACAAAAATCCACGGTCTATTGGGATTATTGGAGATTATATTCTTACGGAACACTTAGCTAGTTAGTTAACGATAAATCCGAAGGACTTACGTGCCATCGCCGAGGGATCGTGCGAGACCAGTTGTGAGGAAAGCGAAAAAACAAAACAGAGAAAGAAATCGAATTTGAATAGCCATGATGTCTGTAGTCTGTCGATGAACTCGCACGATTAATTACGGAGTATCTGACTACCGTTCATCTGTCTACTCGATTTTTATTGAAACGCCGTTGCTTTTATCTATTAATCTAATCACGTTGATGCATCGCGTTATCGTCTTAAAAGAATTTATCGAAACCGAATAGCATTTATACATTTCGATAACGCGAGAGCAAGGCATAGGCACTTAGTTACAAATTGATTTTACATGCATAGATAATATTTTTAAATCACATAACGTTTCACGCTTTGAACATCAAAGAATACATCATAACAACTAAGTTAACAGGATTCCAAGGGCAAGGTGCTTCGTTCATTTCTTTAAAGGCCTCTCCAAGAGCTGTCGCACTTCCTCCTTCAATATTTTCCATCAAGACATTCTTCATGAGGAATAATACGATGTTAGCGATAAATATGATTAATTGATTTATCAAGCTACTTTCTTTGATACTAACTCTGATGGACCTGCAAACAAGAAAATTATATCGGCAGCCCTTGTTTATTGTCTTCGATTCGCTTATTCAAATAAGCTTTCTTTATCGTGAGACTCTGATAAATATGCATACTCGATACTCGTTAACTTGAATTTCTTAAGAGCGAACTCGCAGCTGGTGAAGTTCACGGTGAATCCTATATTGGCCCAAATCGAATGAGCTTCCATTGCTAATTTTCCGTGTTGATGCAAAAATAGCAATTCCAGGAAATAATTATAGGACACCTGTGAAATCGTTAAATGCCGTCAAACATTGTAAGAATTCTGTAGAATGTCTTCTATAGTTACCAAAATTCTATCGAATGTCAGACCGGCATCGATAGTTAGAAGGCGATCTTTAAATGTCAGGGTAACGGGCCCGCGTCGTTTTATGTGTGATAGATAGCGTAACAAACCCGAAGACAAAGAGTATGTTAGCCCCATGCAAATAGGTGGTGAAATTAACAGTAGCTGCAAAAGAGATATGATTCTTTTTATTTGACTTGTTCTCTGGTAGAATTCCTTCGATAACTATGAATAGATAGTTCACGCGCGTTCGATTATTATTTACTCTTCAGTAGATTACTTTAGGTGAACGAACTCGATCGAGGATCAACACTTTCGGTTTCATAAAAGAAAGCGAAACAGAGTTCTCTTTTTGAAAGTAGGTCAACGAAGAACCCGGGTGTCTCGGATCTGACTTTCGATTTTTAAAGTTTCGCCGCCCATGCGTAATCAGTATTTTATCGATAACGTTGCGGGAAACGTATTGTTTGCACAGTCGGAAAATAAAACAATAATAAAGTTAAATCATTTGCGGAAGATAAAATACACGGCCTTGGATATTCTCAATTCTCAAATCGTAATCTTACGCATTAATGTACCTATGATGCTAAGATCGAACAATAAGATTCATCAGCTGAAGATTACATCCAGTTGATAACATTTATCATTGTTTGCTCGTTATTTATCATTCACATACAAATATCCATTATCTGTATAAAGTACTCACAAATGAACCTTCAAATCAGGGGATTTATATACCGAGTAGACAATAGATCAGGAAGATGCTCGAAATGTATCAAGGAACAAAATCGATATTTAAGTCGCCTCGGTTCATTGCCTCGGTACGAAGACGGAAAGTAGGTTAGTTGTGTAATACGGCGAATACACGCACATAGTTTGCCCATGACCGGGCTCTCGAAGGTTGGATGACTGCCCTGTTAGCAGATTGGACGCAGATCGACATCAGAGTTATAACAGGTGCTAATCTGATCTGCGTATGTATTCTTTATAAACCAAATCCTGCTTTAAATCTGTAACTAGGAGTCTGGTAAATAAGCATTGGCTTTGCTAACGGGGTGATCAATCGTGTCATCGCTTGCTCTTGTGTATTTCCAGTCTCGGGGCATTCATTATCAATGAACGTGAAAAAGTCCTACTACTATGATTATTTCGTTTGTAGCACATTTCGATGTTACTTTTATCGAAAGAACATTCTATTTATTTTACGCATGATACGTATTCACATTTGAGTCCCACCGATTGCGAATTACACGCCGAGTCTTCTTGTTCTATTTCCGTCAAGTTCATTGTCGAACGAATCTTCGAAGCGAGACGTGAACGACCTCGCCTCTGGTGAATTCGGCGAGGAAGCATTTTCAATTATGTTCAAGTCACCAGTTCACGTTGAGTCATCAAAGAAAGTGGTCCTTCAGCCGAATGATACTTCACGCACTGTCGCTTTCATTCGGCCCACTTTGCCGAATTCACTGACTATTATTATATTCATTATTATTTGCGGAATACGTACATTCGTCATGCAGAAACTCTGATGAACGTCCGAAATATTTAAAGGATCCATTTTATTAGCCACCATATATTCCGATACGTAGGGTATCAACTCGTCGATCGCATTCGTCAAATTCACCTGCTGTACCTTCTGTTCTCCTTTGCGCCCGGACATTATTTTTGAAGGTGCGAAAACGATTAGAAACACGCAGAGCCAAGGAAAATTCACCCTCATTTTTTAACGTCAAACTGTCCGTTTAACTCTCTAAGACTATCAACAGGTAAATATGTATTCTTGTTTTTCGTTATCTTGAATCCATTATAACTCCTATGGACAGTCGACCAATCGGTAGAAGTATTCTATGACCTCGATTTTATCCTATTTATAATAGTTAACTAGAATTGCACGTGCCAAGGGAAATTCTTATCAGTCGAAGCAATGTTTCGAAGAGAGAGCGTAGACTCAAACCGAGTTGAGGTGACTCGATATTATCAACGTAAACGATTTGCTTGTTGCGTGGTGCCCTCACGATGATTGTCCAGTATTTACATTTTTTTTTCAAATGATTTAAACACAGTT
>SHCU01000093.1:69298-98743 GCA_004307685.1 Ceratina australensis
ACCTCTTCTCGCCGTGTAACATCCGTGACAAAGTTCGCTTCAGCTTTAAGAATATACTCTCTTTTCTCCGTTCTTAAATTAGCCCAATGTTATCGGTTAGGAAATGCGTTTACGATAACGTAGATCCGTCGTTCAAATGCAGATGTGCACATGCACGTGTTCCGGAATAATCTAACGCGTAAGTCGCTTCCGATTTGAAAATTAGAAAAAGAAGCAACGTGTTTCGTTTCATATACCAGTAATAGAAATGAAATGTTTCGGGTCAGGCGAAATAAATTGCATGATTCGGGTTTACAGGGACTCCTTGACAAGTACCTGATCCCTAAGGCTAGTAACCCCGAGAGTAAAGTATTCTACCTCAAGATGAAGGGCGACTACTACAGGTATCTCGCAGAAGTTGCCACCGGAGAAACCAGAAACGGTACGTAGACGGTGACTACGACTTGTTAACAATAACATTACTTTTCCCGTGATCAATCAATTCCGGACGGAATTGGTTTAGTGTCATTTCCCCCCACGTCATCGACGTTCGTTCGCGTCGTTCTATATTCAATTCGTACACGGTATCGTCGAGCACGACGATGTTCCGAAGGAGATCCTTTTTACTTGAGGTAGCCGACATCCAAATCGACGAACGGCTTTCCACGAACAGAGAGACAACGTACAATGCTTTCGTACCTGTGCCCAAACCCCGTGCCTGCATACGTTAGAAAAGAAGCGGCACAGCTGCGTCGACAGATGTTCCTCGGTGAAACCGTCCCTGCGGCACGGTCTAAGATTATTGAAAAATTCTCCCGTCCGCGAATACACCTGGCTCGAACAGAAAAAACCTTTCTATGTATGGTTGCTGGAATTTAAAGCCGCGCTTGTTAACCACAGAAAGTTCAGTCACGTTTCTTTTCTCTTAGTACAGTTAAATTTTAATAATACGAAAACAACGATTGGAAGGTTAAAAAGTTAGTAATTAACTCGTTACGGACGTTAAAAAATTGTAATTACTATTTAGTGGTAGCTAACGCGCGTCAGATTACTCTTAAAGGAAAATTACAAATGTTCGCTGATAATTTTCCACGTGATGTATATCCAGCTGTGGTAGATGACAGCCAGAAAGCGTACCAGGACGCGTTCGAAATCAGCAAGAACAAGATGCAGCCTACTCACCCGATCAGGCTAGGCCTCGCCCTCAACTTCTCCGTTTTCTATTACGAAATCCTCAACTCACCAGACAAGGCCTGCCAGCTGGCCAAACAGGTATAAACCAACAAAGGGACGCATATCGATTAGACGAATTGATAGCAATCGCGAAAAGATGCGAAAGGATGGTGGTGATGCAGTGGAGGCAGAGAGAAACCGATGATTAGGTTTCGTGCCACGTACGGGGTGAAGGAAGAAGCAGCATAAAAAAATGTTCACGTTGTATTCCGTGCTCTTTTACCCGGCTTTTCATTCACGCAACGAGATGTACGCGTAGCGAGATGTACACTCGCTTTGTAACGAGTTCCGCGAACGATTCGCATACGCGTGACGCGAGCTGATCAAGATGATCGCTCGCATCCTTTCCCTGTCTCCTTCCCGTTCTTCCTGTTACCCCAAGGTCCGTACGAACAGGCCGCGACGGTGGGAAGCTGGTTTCGCACATTTGTAGAAATTGTAATCTGGATTTCCCGGTTTGCATTACAGCGGTAGTCGAGGATTCGCAGAAAGCGTATCAGGAAGCGTTTGACATAGCAAAGTCAAAGATGCAGCCCACGCATCCTATTAGGCTCGGTCTCGCTCTCAACTTCTCCGTTTTTTATTACGAGATCATCAACTCACCAGACAAGGCGTGTCAGTTGGCTAAACAGGTATAATTTATTGAAAAACAATGAGGAACCGTCGAATAACTAGCAGCAATCGCGAGAAGATACAAGCGTAAACAGTGATGGTGATGCAGTGGAGGCAAGAAAACGTTAGCCCCTTTCTTTTTGTTCGTCTTACTCATCGGCGTAATCCGCGTACGCGAAAACAGGGGATATCCTCCATTCCATTCTCCTTTTTTTTCATTCTCCTATCCTTACATACGTAGACACGTATGTTGACGAAGGTTTCGTTTCTGTCCTGATATTTTTCAACTTTTTAATTTGGACACCTCTCGGTTTGGATTGCAGCGGTAGTCGAAGATTCGCAGAAAGCATATCAAGAAGCATTCGACATAGCAAAGTCAAAAATGCAACCCACCCATCCAATCAGGCTCGGTCTTGCTCTCAACTTCTCCGTCTTTTATTATGAAATAATTAATTCTCCGGCTAGAGCTTGTCATCTTGCCAAGCAGGTTAGGGATAATAGACAATTTACTGCTTGATCGAACTAATTTTCGAATTGAATTCAATAAATAAAACCCACCCTTTATAACCGATGATCGATGCAACCAGTGTGCCCTAATACTAAAGTTTTTTTTTACCGTTTACTAACTTGCAAAAAGGAAATGAGGATTGATCATTGAATGACGATTGCTCTAACGAGTCTCCACTGTATCGCGGTAGCCATTCCGAGTTGCTCGCAATTTATATTAACATGTTCGTAATTTAATTCTAATATAAATACCGATTTGTCGCTTTGCACGAACGTGTGATCGAACGAATGCGAGTTGTTTCGTAGCTTGTCGCGATTGCTGAATAGAAAAATCGTGCGTATGCGTGGAGTCATGCACGAATCGATTATTTCAGAAAGTAATCTGTTCATAAACATTTTCAGGCCTTTGACGACGCGATTGCAGAGTTAGACACACTTAATGAAGACAGCTACAAAGATTCTACGCTAATTATGCAGCTTCTGCGCGACAACCTTACTCTCTGGACCAGTGACACGCAGGCTGACGCGGACGAAACACAGGAGGGCGGAGATAACTAACCTTCCTAAGCTTAAGTCCTTTCTAAACCTAATAAGAACATCCTATTCTCTATCGCCCCCTAACTCCCCGTCCCTTGAAATGCTCACCCATCCATCCATCCGAGATCGATTTATCCATTCGCCTGTCCCTCTCGCCCCTCGCGTACCTCGTTTCCTTCTTCCTTCCTACCTTCTCTCTTCCTCCCAACCAGCCGAACTATTTCTTTTTTTCCATTCCATTTCCCTAGAACCGCCACAATTTCTGTCTTGAACAAATTTTCATCGACAACTAAGCCCCGTTCCTTCCCACGTTCCCCCTTCGTACTCCCTTTCCTTTCTTTCTTCCACATTTCGCAAGATCACCGTCATTCTTTCCGCGATCCTTGTTTCCTTAATATCCTTGAGCATCGTGACCTCTTTGTTCTAATATGACACCGCGCACCGCTGCCAATGCCACCGCCACAGCTGTTACGCCCGGTTCGAACGCGAGGATCTCGCACTCGACCGTGCCCTTTCCTAAAGGACGCGTACCGTTCATCGCTGGTGTGTATATTTCGACACGATGTATCCAAAGTTACCTGGATTCTTTTGACATCGAAGGAGAAAGAGAGAGAGAGAGAGAGAGAGACTTCTCGATCTTTCAGAGAAAGGTGAAGAGGAAAATTAGAGATCATCAGAGAACCTTCCGTGGCGCTATATACGGGCCTTGAAGAAAGGTAGCGGTCGAGTGAGGAGGTTTACTCGATTTCTGGCACCATCAACAAATTTGTTCGAGGAAAGCGTATCGACTTGTGATTGTGTGGAAGAACAGGAAGGAGCAATTCGTGCATGAACAGAGGAATGGACAGGAAAGAGAGTATTCGTTTCGCAAACCCTGTCTCTTCGTACAACGTTATCTATCACGGGAAACACTTACAATTCGTGCAGGGCAACAGTGTACATGTGTATAAATAAGAGAGAACCAATAGATGTATCTGAAACCAATCGAGGCAAAATGTTCGATGTACTAGTCTTTGAGGGGTCTGTAGAAACATAAACGATGCGTCGATTTCGCCGTTGGGACGAGACACGGGATGCGAAAGAAACACACACCACGTAAAAGGAAGATGAAAAAAAAAAACACTGTCATTACTCTCAGATCTGCTCACTTATTTACCATCTCTAAAATATTCGCTAAACGAAACAGAGATTCAACAAGAAAAGGAAGTCAAAAGAAAAAAGCACGCATGAATCTAACTACATTATATCCAGCTGTCATTAAATTAAATTTCACATTGTCTAGCAAGTACGATAATTATTATATGAAGGGAAGAACGGCAGGAGGAGAAAGAAGATAAAATACATTAAGTTATTAAGTTCCAAAATAACATCGGTGGTGACTTAATTTTTACATTTGATACTTTTTACACACTGCACATATAGCAAGTATTTACGAAATAGAGAAGATGCTCTTTATGCACGCGCGTGCACGCGCGCGCGCACAATAATTATATTTTGTGTGCGTATCCATTTCCCTTTTCTCTTATTTCCTTTCTTTCCTTTTTTTTTACATGCGTGTGTGTATGTGTGTGTATGCGTGCGAGTATGCTTTGTATTCCGATTGTTGAGAACGTTTTGAAGAAACGCTTTTTACCTTACACAAAAACATATTAGTTCAAAATTACCGATTCGCTAATCATAGTTGCTCCACGTTGTGGAGATGAGTGAAGCACTTAAATTGAAGAATACATTTTATCGTACACCGTGACCGTCCGTTACTAGCGCGTGAACACCCGGAAATAGAACTGACACGAGAATTTTGATTCGTTAACCGATCAATATACAACAGTCTTTAAGACATTTCTCAGCATATTCCAACTACTTGACCCGCTCTTACGACCCGTCAGCCACGTCTTTCTTTACCTCTACGTCTCGCGGCACCCCCACATCCCATGTCCATCGATTCAACGCCCTGCCCATCGTCTCCTTTTCTTTCTTTCTTCCGTCTTTCTTTCTTCTCCGCTCTCTCGTATATATGTTACAATATATATACGCATATAATAAGTGATAATATATATACAGCAGATATTTACCAGAGACTCGATCACTATCACACTCGCGGTAAAAGAAAGGAACAGAAGAAAAAGAAATGAAGAACAAACTGTATGCGCGTATGAAAAGAAAAATTGCTCCGATCATCTACGGCATACATCGTACGTGAACGTGTATTTTATATACATATACGAATCCATATCTATACATATGTATTTAGATACGTATGTAGCTATGTATATAGATATACGGACTTCAGTTTCGCGGGCATGATCGATCTCCTGGAAATTATCTATAGATTTTCGAAAGTAATTCGTTTTTGCAAATTTATATAATAACTTCTCTCCGATGCAAAGCATCATTTGAGACCTCGGCCAACAGGAAAAACGTGCTAAGTTCGCGTTTATCTTTTACTTTCCTTAAATACAAGAGAAGGACCTAAAATTCGTCGTGCGAATTTTAGATGATTAGTTTCCCCTGAACCAGAAGCAATGGGGTTAAAAGGCAAGTCGCAGACGTGTAACGCACCGGTGGTTGGCATCGATGCCTCGTTAACGGGAGGGACGTACCGCGTTGCCGCATATTTGAAAGAAATCGAGAAAATTAAACGCGTCGAAACGCTGCTACGGATACGTTCGGTCCAGGGGCGGATTGAAATGTACATACGTACGAATCAAGTGCTTCTAATTAGTTGACAATTATAACACGCAGCTCCTCTTTTGTATTTTACTGAAATTCAGCGTACCAATACCGAAAGTCTTAGTTATCCTACCGATCGAATAAAATTAAAAGAAAGAAAGCAAAATTCCATTTTATCTGTGTTAAAAGTTGATCATTCTTTTTCTACGAGAGTAAGAATAAATAAACGTTAAGTATGCGTTCGCTTTTGTTTCTTTTTAATTCTTCATTTGTTGTTTTCGTTGCTGGGTTGGTTTTAGGTCCTCGAGAGTGAACCCACACCATCCGCCTCTGGTTCGGTCCATTCCATGTCGGTCCTAATCTAGCTCTGTCGGTAGAACGAATACTTTCATGTATTCCTCGTCTCGTATGCATGGATACTTTTTAAGTGTAATGTAAAAGAAACAAAAAGCTACGTGCGCTTACCCTAAACACACATACACGCACCCATATACGCGGAGGTGTAAACTCACATACTGACATCAGAAACACACACAATATACGTAAATGTTTATCGTATGAAAGCAAGTAACGATTATCATTAATTACGTGTGTTGCGTGGGTAAACGTTCCCGTAATGTGTTGTACTTTTCAATGTGTCCATGTTTCTATCGCGTCAAACGATAAGAAGGTGAACGAACGGCACAGGAGTTTAAAAGACTAAAGTCGATTTTGCAAAGGTAAAAATTCCGAATGGCGTTCGCGTGTTTCTGGAATTGGTATCAACTGTAACAGACCGCATCGAGAAATCATGATTAACGGATACCTTTCGTTATCATTGAAAACGTGTACTGTACTTTTATTATTTCATATAAGTTCATTACCGATGCAAGAAAGACTAAAAAGTAAGAATGAAACGCATAGATAGTCGCAAACACAGAGAGATTTCTTAAATTCGACTAAACAAGTAAGTGCGGGCCAGCTGAGCGAGTTCGGGACGTTAGAACAGAAGACTTACTGTTGATCTCGTTCTTGCGCAGCAAATTCGACCGATGTATTTGTACGATTCGATCGTTTTCAACTTTTAATCGTATTCGATTCCTCCTCCTTCTTCCTCGATCCTTTTTATATCCCTGACACTTTGCGGACAACATACCGTTAATCCTGAACAATGAATTGCTTAGTTCTTTCGAGTCACTGTTCGGTTTTCCATTCGAATATTATTTTCTTGATCGAATATAGCAATCTTCAGACCTGTTACTTCATTTTATTTCATTTCGGAAACTCGCTGTGTAGATTACAGAGAGGACGAGAACACCTTATCCCGGCACTACACTCTCGTCGAGACTCTAACTGAGAGCTAACTGTTTACTTGGGACTGCCTCGTCTTGGCTCGACGAGAGTATACTGCTGGTATTACAAGTTACAGGAAGGTGATGTGTCATTGTTTCGAATTTTTCGTTTCATCCCTTTTCGTGCTCGGTTCCTCGGTCTCCCATTATACCCTGTCTACATATTTGTCGTCCATTTTTGAATAGAGATCCATGATGATTCGGTTACATCGTAAAATTACGTTTCTCGAGTCGTGAATTCTTTACCCTTACCCTAGCATCATCCTACCCAAAAGAGCTCATCTTTCAAATATCCATTCGCTATTACTCCCCTAGTTTCCTTATCCCACCTTACGTTGTTCTATTTGTATTTATCATCGATCATCGTAATTGTAAATTATAATTATTATTATAAACGTTTACACGAAATAATAAATTCTGATAAAATGTCTCAGAAAAATCAAAGTAAGACCTCGATTATCCTGCTCTGCAGTATCGTCAGGTTCTGGAAGGGCAATATGTATAATGGAATTTATTCTATGTTCAGCCAATAATTGCAAAGAAACATATAATGTAGCGCTTGCAATATTTTCAGCAATATTTCAAAACTGAAGTTTTCGGTTCAATTTCAAAGGCTAGGTAGGAAAACTTAAGCACGATGTTCCTATATAATAAGAATTCTCTTCGTTACAATTAATATTACTATTATCATCGTCGTCATACGTCATCGCATATTACTATTATTATTATCGTCACGTATCATCATCGTCTTCATCGTTACCATCATCACCATTATTATTATTGTTGCTGTTTTCGTACGCGCTCATCGTAAATATACATAAAGTATATCTTCGGTATTGTTGATTCGAGATTCGTGTAGATATTGGCGAGAGTTAGATGATATAGGTAAGATAATTAGGTTCAACCGGATTGTGAAGCGGAAATCGTCTGATATATCATTCTCCAGGCTAATTTGAACGAATAAAAACGAACGAATGGAAGGGAAAACTAATGTTTTGGTATTATACGCGTATACAAGCTGAAATTGAATTTAAAAAACAGTAACTATTGAACAGTACTCGCGATGTCTTTGTACATCTTGTTAACTTTCAAAGTTTATACGAAAATGTGTATGTTTGTATATTCGCCTACGAAAAATACAGTAAAGTTAATTGGCTTTTATTAAGTAACCGACACATAGATTTTTCTATATCTGTCATCGCACGTAACAATGTTTTTTATCTATACGTAGAAATTTCTCCTCGCTAGTAGTATCCCATGCGTTAGAATTAGAATATGTAGTTTTGCGTAACATTCACGTGCCTTTCTGGACACGAAGAAAAAAGAAGATTACGAGAGAAAGACTGTTCAATTTTTCACGGATTTCCTAGATTAGAACTTCTCGCCGCTTTTTTATTCTGAAAGATTTTTTGTTTATTTTGTTCACGGACGTGACCAATTCTACCGGAAGAAACGGCACACGTAACTTCTTTTATCTGTGCCTCGAAATTATGGATTAGAATCGTGCGAGGTACGTATAGTATAATGATAAGCGAAATAGTCAATCTGTTTCACTATTCGTTAAGATTACTGTTCAGACCTTGGCCCGATTACCGCAAACTAACGACTAATAACGGTTTGATCGTGCGAAGAATGAAAATCGGTTTGCAAGTAAAATTGACGAATGGAATCTGTTGATTACGTGCTTCAGAAAATAGGCCGACGGGTCTTCTAAGAATTAGGAAGCAAGCATATACGAGCTGAAAGACACGTATGTTCTAACGTAAGTCTCCGGCGTAGAAGTTTGTTTAACATACGTATAATGTGAGGTAAAGTTACGCGACGACTAACTGAAAGCGATGCGCATTTTATTCAAGGTGATTATTTTTTTCGTAAACGAAGATTGCAATGAGTCATTCGATCTCACACAGACTGACGCCACAAGTGAACATTTTTTACTAAGAGATGCTGATGAAATTTCGGCTTGGACAATCTGCTCCGAGCATTCGAAATAACTCTACTAAAAATAAGAGCTACTAGTCGTAGAACAACATCCATAGAGGAAACATAAAAGTACCATTATTTACGACGTTCAAAGATCATTTTCAAGATTATTATTAGAACAAATCGCATGCACTTTTAATAAGCGTTAATTAACTATCGAACGTGGAACTCTGCTACCGCCTTATAAATATATTAAATTGATACGAAGAGCGCCTCAAGATTTCTCTGGCTCGGTGGGAGAAAAAACGTGCGATAATGCACGGTCGCCGGATTTAAAGGATGTAAAACTTCGTACGATTACTAAGAATCGTACTCAGCGGCAGTAAAACGGACTCATCTACGACACATTCGTATATACCGTTACTGGCTGTCGTAAATGCGTGTAATGTGTATCACTAACACCATCTACGGCCGTTTCCTAAATTTAATTCCATACAGAGTGGGGTGCAGGGAGCCTAACCGATATTACTGGTGGGGGTTTCGTGCAGAAGCACACGTAAAGGTCACCTTCAGCTTTAGTCAGGCTCAAGACGCGAACGCCAAGTCTGACATCGAGTCAGAATCCGTCGCGTGTACTCTCGTTAATTCGAAACCTGTGAAGGAAAATCATCCCCCTTCGGAATCTCACCGCGACTGGGTAAACACTTGTACGGTGAGTGAACAAAATCAACGAATCGTAGGAATTATTTACGCGAGGCGAAGGTTTTACCCCAGTGACCAACTTGTCAGTGACAGGGTGACGTTACGATGCACCGTTGTTACATTCTGTTAGTTTTATTGGCCGAATTCAGTCCTATTGTCTCTCATCAATTTGCATATCTCTCCGAGTTTCAGTTCGCTCGACACTCGCGCGTCGTGCATGCAATTTTTGTGATCTATACATGCCGCACGTATCCATCGTTCCGTTGTTTTGATGCACAGTAGTTTTTGAGGCTGTGCCAGATTCCATTGACTCTTCGTACACGATATTTTATTTTAAAATACGAAGGACTCCCAAGGATACTTTCGTGTCGCAACATCCCTTAAGAATACGATTTTTATTAGGCGTAAGCTACGCACGATCCATCGATCTTGAATGGAAACGTTCCTGCTACTGGACGGCCTGATTTTTTTCTTCATTTGCTTTATCATTTTCATAATTCCGCTGCATGATATTTTATTGTTATTCGATTAAGGCTATCGGCATGGTCTGCCTATTGATGATACTGGACAAGTAACAGACTTGTAAAAAGTATAATGAAAAGTGTAATTTCTATATACGCGAAACAATGATTATTGTTCGAGCTTGTATAAAATAAATTTAGAACATATCATATGCTAGATTCATGTTGTAACAGCTTGACTTTTGTTATTTTAGGTTATATGTATATGTTTTATGTAGAGTATAATAAATCTCATTCATTAATGCCCTGTTTAAATCTTTCTTTTATGTTTATTTTTTGAAACATGTTCAGAAAAGATGAACATGTATGTGTCTGTGATTCCTCAGAGGAATTGGAAGAGAAGGAAGATGCCTCAATTTTAGTACAAAGTAAAACATTATGTTTGATTGTAAAACGTGTACTTTGCTTGAGAGTAAAGTTAGAATGTTGGGAAGCAATAAACACTTTTTAAAAAAGGTCGTGTGAGAGATGTATCTGGAAGTCCTAGCATTAGAAGTGAGACAATTTCAGAATTAGCTGCAAGTTTAGTTGAGAGAAGAAAAAAGGCACTGGTGGAAAATGTTAGAATATCAATGGTGTTCCCAGAAGTGAGTTAGCCGCTCAAATATCTATTCCCCTTGACACCAAGCCTGGTATAAACGTAAAAACATTCAAACAGATGTTCACAGCGAACACGATGGCCCCGGCCCATATGATTTCTTTGCATGCCTGCACCGAGATTGGGATTGGGATTGAGCTTGATTTCATTGATGAATTCGATAGATATTCCATGCTCGCGATAGCAGAGGCAAATAAATTGAGATTTACAAATAAGCTATATTGCAAAAGACCTATGTTACTCATTGAAAGAATGAATTGACTTTGTCTAATCACAAATTATCTTACCCTGCAGAGAAGAAGCTATTACGCTGGAAAAATGGCAGAAGATTTAGCAGCCCAGAGGTTCATAAAACCTGGTAGTCACAAAGGTAAAGGCCTCGCGGTCTTTACCAGCGGTGGTGACTCTCAAGGTAAGCAATTATTTCTACCACATATTAATTGAGATGATTCATCATTCACATCTGAATTCTTCAGGAATGAACGCGGCTGTTCGCGCAGTTGTTAGAATGGGTATCTACTTAGGCTGCAAGGTATTCTTCATCAGAGAAGGCTATCAGGGCATGGTGGACGGTGGGAACAATATTGTAGAAGCTAACTGGTCCTCTGTATCTTGTATTATTCACAGAGTATGTATTTTCAATCATACCTAAACTAATTCTGATTTATTATAAATTGTAACGCGTTATCGTGTTGTTGTAGGGTGGTACCGTGATAGGGTCGGCTCGGTGCACAGATTTCAGAGAACACGCTGGGCGCAGGAAAGCTGCGAAAAATTTGGTAACGCGTGGAATAACCAATTTAGTTGTGATAGGCGGTGACGGTTCGCTTACTGGCGCAAATTTGTTTAAAGAAGAGTGGCCGACACTATTGAAAGAATTAGCGGACGCAGGTAAAAAAAAGTATAATTATAATGTCGATATATTACTTTTTTCTGTATAATTTTAACATCGTTGTTCGCTTAGGTGAAATCACGCCTGAACAAGCGGACAAGTACCAGCATCTGCATATCGCTGGTTTAGTAGGTTCTATTGACAACGATTTCTGTGGAACTGACATGACCATTGGTACAGATTCCGCGTTGCATCGTATCATCGAAAGTATCGATGCCATTGTTAGCACTGCATATTCTCATCAAAGAACATTCATTATGGAAGTCATGGGCCGTCACTGTGGGTGAGTTATCTTCGTAACTGATGCATTTCCTTCATTATCTTTTACGAGAAGCGATCAATAGGAGAGAATAGAATTTAGTTGTAGTGACTTACAAATTAAATACCTACTTTTATTTATTCTTTACAAATTTCCTGAACTTGTGGATAGGTATTTGGCAATTGTGGGTGCTTTAGCAGCAGAAGCAGACTTTGTTTTCTGCCCGGAATCACCACCCCCCATTGACTGGCCTGATAAATTATGTAAAAAATTGGAGCAGGCACGTTACTTAGGAATTCTCTAAGTTTATCTCTTATTTCTATTGTTTGCCCCTAACTTGGTTTAACTAATTGGTCGATTTGTTTCCCTTTCTTCATGTAATTTTTTAATCGCTTGATTAGTTTATCAGTGTTATTTGTATTCCTCCTTACAGTTAAGCATAACAAAATTGTCTGAAAGCCTTGTACGACGTCGATTAGTCCTGTAGTACATGTTCATGTACAAGCTAATTTAGTACTTTACGAATATATTGAAATTGTGTCTGCTCCTCTATCAGAATTGTAAATTCCTTGTAATAATGAAAATTCATTACAAGTACACTCGTTGTCGAATCGATATAAAAATCATTGCACACAGTAGTTACTGCCTCGTTTATGTAATATAATATTTTTAGCTAGCTTTCATAACATACTATTACAGTTACCTGGCTCTAGTGGCAGCCATATGTTGTGAAGCTGATTTTGTGTTCATCCCAGAGTGGCCGCCTGAACAGGACTGGCCGAACAAGCTGTGCAAAAAATTACTGCAGGTTCGCAAATCTCTTTCCTTTTTTTTTCAATTTTTTTTTCAAACGGTTCTATAAACTCGCCATTGAAAACTATTGATCGCAAAACAGAATCCTTTCAATTTATACTTTCCCTGTTTAATTAGTAAGAGAAGGAATATTTAATTTTTTAATTTTTACTTACAATCATGTAATAATCGATTTTTTATTTACTTATTATGATTTATTTTACTTTACGCTCTATCTGCTGTTTTCATGGATTTCGCATATGTAACATCATGCAGTTATTTTTAAGTTCAACTAATCTCTTGTTTAGCATGCTTATGAAAAATCAATTTATAATGCCTTGTGTGTCATTATATAGTTTCTTCATTTCTGATTCTGAAGTTCCAGATATATAAAACTTATAGAATGAATGAATTTCAGGAAAGACTTACTGGACAACGGCTTAACATTATTATTGTAGCGGAAGGAGCAATAGATAGAAATGGTGAACCAATTACCGCGGAAAAAGTCCACAAAGTTGTCGTGGAGAAATTACAACAAGATACTAGGATCACTGTCCTTGGCCACGTACAGAGAGGTGGTAATCCATCAGCCTTTGACAGAGTTCTGGTTAGTACTAGTACACAGTAATACAGAGTCCTCATGGATCAGATAATCCAATGAGAATTCTGATAATTAGGGTTGCCGGATGGGGGCAGAAGCCGTAATGGCATTGATGGAGGCTACACCGGATACTGAGGCATGCGTCGTCACATTAGATGGTAATCAAGCAGTTAGACTACCCCTAATGGAATGCGTTCGCCGTACCAAAGCGGTGGCGCAAGCTATGGCCGATAAAAATTGGGATCTCGCTGTTCAACTTCGTGGAAAGTAAGTTAATCGTCTATCGAAAATTGTCATTTTAAAATACATCGACACATTTAATTGTATAATTGATTGCAGGGGATTCGCTCGTAATTTAGAGACATACAAAATGTTGACTCGTCTAAAGGCGCCTGTAGACCACGATCCCAGCAAGGTGAGTTACCATTGGATACCTAACAAGGGAATTTGGTAGGAACTTAAAACCTCCTACAAGCCTCCATTTTATAGAAAAGTATATGAAGCGTTTCGGGGGTTTTTAGTTCTATAACATTTAGAGCTAACTGTAAGTTAGAGATTTTCACTTTACTACATCTATTATTTAATATTGCTTCAGGAAAGTAATGGCCCCACATTAACAAAGGTAAATCTGTTGACAAAGCGAAGCTATACGTGTACAATTTTTTACCATAAAAATAATTTTTATGCCTCGTGATTCAGCCTCCTTAACATGTTGCATTTTTTCCCTTTCTACGTTAGCAATTCACTTTATGTGGACAAGTGAGTTATTAGACTTCTAAATGTTGTTGTACAAAATTTTTTTTAACCAGTAGCCAAACGCTTTCGCCATGACAAAAAAGCAAAGAAATGTATCAGCATCGTGCAAATGTTAATACGGAACGCTATGAGTGAACGCCACAGAATGCGTTTGTTTTTTCTGTCTGCACGCAGCATGATGTCGATCGATATCAAAATCTCTCTGCTATGTTAACACCAAATTTTGTTACAGGACCACTATACCTTAGGCGTGATGCACATTGGTTCACCGTCTTGTGGTATGAACGCAGCGGTGCGTTCGTTCGTCAGAAATTGTATCTACCGAGGTGACAAGGTATTACTTGATTAATACATTTTTATAACAATATCTATCGCTTAATATTTTTTCGTTTTAGGTTTACGGTATCTGTGACGGAGTGCTTGGCCTTATGGCCGGTAAATTTAAGTTAATGGACTGGCCTTCGGTCACTGGCTGGGTGGCTCAAGGTGGTGCTTACCTGGGAACGAAGCGTGCCCCACCTAGAGAAGATCAGTTACCTGCGATTGCTCAGAAACTCAAAGAATTTGGAATCCAAGCTCTTTTGATCATAGGAGGATTCGAGGTAATAATTACTATTTAAAATATGTACATATCAATTTTTTACAAAACGATCAAATCGTCTTTTTTCTAAAAGGGTTATCAAACGGGTATTACGTTCTATAAAGCCAGGGATCAATTTGAAGAATTTCGAATTCCAATAGCTATGATTCCAGCCACTATCAGTAATAATGTTCCTGGTACTGAATTCTCGTTAGGTTGCGACACCGCTTTAAACGAAATCACAGAGGTAATGTCTCGTAACGATACAGCACGCGATGTTTATTTGCGTTGACGAAAATATTATTCGGTCTACGTTATTTTTAGATTTGCGATAGAATCCGACAATCTGCTCAGGGAACAAAACGTCGCGTATTTATTATCGAGACGATGGGTGGATTCTGTGGTTATCTAGCCACGGTCGCGGGTCTGGCCGGAGGCGCTGATGCGGCGTATATTTTCGAGGAAAAATTCAACATAAAAGATTTGAATCAAGATGTTATCGCGATGGCTGCGAAGATGTCCGAGGGTGTACAAAGAGGTCTTATTTTGAGAAATGAGAATGCTAACTTAAATTACACTACCGACTTCATGCAGAGACTCTTCAGTGAAGAAGGGAAGGGACTGTTCAGCTGTAGAATGAACATTATCGGTACGTGATTACTCATCAACTTCAATGTTTAAACTAGCATGGTAACTTAGCAGGTAAATTTGTACGATCTTCTTTACACAGGTCACATGCAGCAAGGTGGATCCCCAACTCCGTTTGATCGGAACCTGGGAACGAAAATGGGCTCGAAGGCAGTTGACTGGTTCAGCGAACAGCTAAAAAAATGTACCAACTCTGATGGTAAGACGTCAACGATGGACGCTGACAGTGCAGTCATGATCGGTATCGTACGGAGACAGTATCGATTCACACCTTTAATGGAACTTGTAGAAGTTACGGATTTCGAGTGAGTGGATTCACGTTCGACTTCCTTTGATTGATTTCTTTTTCAACATGTCGATGTTATTTTCAGCCATCGTATTCCGACATATCAGTGGTGGATGAAACTGCGACCGCTGCTCAAAGTCTTAGCAAAACACGAGTCGACGTACGAAGAAGAAGGACTTTATATCACGGTAGAAGAAATGGACCTCGACAATGATCCGCCTCTCGTGTAAATCACTGACAAATGTAAGGATTGGCTGAAAGGTAATGTTCCATAAATATGCTCTGTTAATGTAGATTTCGTTGAACAGTATTGTATGGCATTGTAATAATCATGTTTTGTTGATATATTTGTCAGAAAGAAAAATGATCAAACTTAAGGGGGGTACACGATGGGGGAATGTAATTCCGCGGGATTTAATATAGGTAAAATATTTACAACGATTATCACGAAATCGCGCGATGTAAACTATTAATGATTACCGCTTATGCAGTCAGTAATTTAATTACGATAACTTATTACACGCAATGTGAATTATCCTAATAAATAACAAATTATTATACATTATTGCCATAATCATGAATACACGCAGATAAATATTTTATTTAAAAGATAATAAATTTATATATATATATATTTTGAATGAGAGAAATTAAGCGAGAAGTAGGTATAAAGGTAGTACCTGAACGGCGCGGAGGTAAGCTATCCTAATAACGTAAGAAAACGAAACAAGTAGATATATGTGTAGCAAGACACCTGATTTTCAGTGGCATTTTCATTAATAACAACTGAAGATTATATTGTTATACCGAATGGTGTTAAATATTTATTGCCATATATATATATATATATAAAATAAACCGAAGAGAAAAAAGTTTATCAACATAATGTATACAACGTTTAAACATTCTAGTGAGGAAAATAATCATACGTCGAGTTTAACGATGAAGACGAATGGGAATAACAGTTAACGTAAATTAATCTCCCGACATGACATTCAAACGCGATAGCTTTCAATCTTATAGTCTCTAACAAATCTAAAATCACCCATTTCAATGTTGAATCTAATCGCGGTAATTGTATTGTAACAGTATGAATCGTAACATGTGCATGATATCTTTGAAGCCCAGTTTTCATTTCTAATAGCTCTTAAATAAATTCGTTAGGACAGCAACACTTTTAGAGAGCGCATCATACTCAACGAATAGCATAATTTTCGGTTATGACATCAAATTCAGAGATTAACTAACTACTTTCACGACTGCATTACTGTCTGCCAGTGAATCTATTAGGCAATATTCGTGGTCTACGCTAAGATATAAAATTAAACATAACGTGGCATAAATTTTCTTTAACGGAATCTTATAATTTGGTTTAGCTTCGCCTATAGCTATGAAAAGCTATTCGAAAAATATACTTGTCTACCTCAGAACATAATTTTGCAACGACAAACGACGCTTAGGGAAAACTGAAAACCTAAGTCGTATTGGTTGCATATAACGTTACAAGGTCTCGCTAAGGTTTAAGGCTTATGACTACGGGAGTACGTAGATTTAATTCGTGTTACTATTATACTCATCGATCCCCGTGTACTCTTCTCGGCGAGTGTTAGATTAGATTTTAACTCGCTAATTTTTATTTCCGGGTTTTAGGAATCATGCAAAATTTTGTAAAACAACCGAATCGATTCGTCTTTCAGGATACAATCGCGTGTCCTTAACGCGAACACTCGAAGAACATCTTAAAGATTATTTTCAAAGAACTGTTTGATACGTCCATTTCATATAGACAAATCACGAACATAAAACCGTATGCCTAGTACAGTGTAATACCGTAAAGTTTTATCGTTAAATTGTAAGAAACGCTTATGTAACTTATTTATTTAAAAGTCGTTGCTATAGAAAAACTGTTCAATAGAATGTTAAGACGATAGGCAATATTAACGAACGTAATATAAATGAGATAAATTAAATATTGCCCGTAAAGACATAGAACTCAGAATCACAAACTTTCTACAGATGTCTGAAACAATTTATTTCATCAACGAGAGCGGAATGTGAATCGTTTCAAACTCTCATCGAATCAAGGCAAGCATGAATGAATTAAATATCGGTTAAAGAAATAATTGAGCAGGGGTATCGATTCGGCTTTGCGAAAAAGAAGAAAACGACTGTCTATAACAGTCTTTCCCTTTCTCATAGGCATGATGCAAAAGAGTTAGTGTATTATATAGTTTCATGCGGAAATTTCAAATTTGGTCGTGAGCATACTAAAGCAAACGTACTACTACGTCGTGTTAATAAAAATTATTGCCGTACAATTACACAAGCGTTAAATGGCATACTAAAACCAATCGATGTGAAGTAATATATATATAATAACAAAGTATATAACGTTGAAAGAGTATTATTTTTACGATCACATAGATATATTTTCGACTCATTGTTGATCAATGAATTTTACAATTTTATCTCTGGCAAAATATAGTTATAAAAGGAATATGTATATGCCGAAGTATGTGTATATGTATATCTAAATGAAATCCAGAAATTATTTTATTTCGAGATGTTGAACGTATATTTTCTTTTTACTGTCGTATTAGCTGTTCATATATTTATTTATCTATAGATATTGAAAGTTTTACGAGACACACTTGTGGTATGTATGAATACGCAATTTAAACGGATAAAATATCGTGATCACTGAAAATGTACCTAATGCTATCAATAAAGTATATCTTACGAAGTTCCCTGCCGCCGTGACTTATCCCTGTTATTATTAAAATGTAAATTAAGAATTGTACATTCTCCGTTTGTCATAAAAAAATTATAACTGAACATGCGTACAATTATCAGAGAAAAAATTAGAGTATACCCCTCACGGGTTTCTTGTGATATCCACGTTAGTGCAGCTAGCCCTATTTAGCTACTGAGGGGAAATTATTAGAGTGACAGTCTTTACAAGAACTCTTGCGTTAGTCTCTTCATAATTATATATCATATTAAATTATTGTAAGATTGACATACAATGTAAGATACAGAAATTCTAAAACAAATAAATTGGGTCCCTTTCCTTAGTCCAATTTGTAAGAAGTGTTACTTAGGAAGTTTGGCTTTTGGAAACGGTATCAAACGAGAACTACAATTTAGTTTAAGAATCTCTGTATCTGAAATTGTATGTTAAACTGTATTTATTTAATGTATACGCGAATAAGTGTGGAGAAAAGGAAAATATCTAATTTAATTTTGATTAATAAATAAATGGAAATAAGTCGTAGCATTTTTATTTTGCGTTTATTCGCCAAATAGCTGAGCGAAGAAGTACCATACAGTTTAATAATTTTTGTACCTTACATTGCACTTCAGTCTTGTAAGAAATCTCCTAAATAGTTAAATTAAACATATAGGCATATCCCTGTTTGTATGCAACCAGGGCGACCCACGTAATTTATTTTCTGATGTTATATAGTTCTAGTCGAAATGATTATTGTGCAGAGTAAAAAAGGACTTGTTATTTGACTCTTGGAAAAACACTAATATTCGCTCACGGATAAACGTATAAATGTTTTAAATATTATTATGATTCTAGTAGTGCCAACGAGTACAGGTAAAGGTAGAAAGCGCCACATTGTTCGATGTTGGCTGCAGCATGCTTCTTTTTAGCTTGTATAGGTCGCGTATACATACGGAGACTGTTGGACACTAGTTGTTGGTGTATGTAATTTGGTGCACGTTTAATCATTTAACGGCAGTCAGCAGTCAGTCACGTCAGTCACTGCGAGTGAGTGGTTTGAGCGGTGTGAGGTATCAGGTACTCGTGATCAGGATAATTGTGTTTTTATTATAGAAAATGNCAGCAGTCAGTCACTGCGAGTGAGTGGTTTGAGCGGTGTGAGGTATCAGGTACTCGTGATCAGGATAATTGTGTTTTTATTATAGAAAATGGTCGCGATAAAGGGCCGGAAGAATTCAAATAAAAATCCACCGATATTCAGTCATGAATTTATTATTCAGAATCATGGAGACATCGTCTCTTGCGTGGCTATGATTTTTGTAACAGGCTTGATGGTACAGGTAAGCGTTCAATTTTACTAGTATCGTGACACGTTTACTTCACACGTTCACAAATTTCTCTCTCTTTCTCTCATCGTCCAATTATTATTTACATTTAATGAAATTGCTTGTGTCAAATGATGCTCAGCAAATAATTTCTGTGTAACTTTAATATCGCGCGTGACCATATGTTATTTGCCATCACCGGTACTTATACGGATTTATGAAAGAACATCATATTTATTGTAATTCTAGTCACCAGCGCCTACAGATAATATAATCTATAAAATATTACTATATATCTTTTATTGAATGATCACAGAGAAATCTACTTAAAATTTTTATGCTTGTCTTAATCCCACATTAGCCTGAATCCCTTAAATGATCAGTCAGATGCTTCTATTCCTCTCCAACTTAATAAACTCGATCATACGAAGTAACAGGAGACTTTACAAATTTTCTTGAAGGTAACTTCGCCATGGGCATACACGTTCATTGCTATTCATCACAATATAACTGTAGACGTTGAAGATCCAACTGCACCAATGAGATATACCAATGGCTGGAAGGATGCTTGTGCTGTGTTTTTCTACTTTTTGATAACAATCGTAATGCACGCTGTATTCCAAGATTATATATTTGATGTAGGTAACAACAATTTTCATTCATGCATTAAATCTTGAGCATCATTAATATGCTTTGCATAATTCCAGAAAGTTTCAAAACGTTTGCATCTGAGCAAAGTGAAACTTGCTAAGTTCAATGAATCCAGTCAGCTTGTCGTATTTTATCTATTCTCCATTATATGGGGCATAGATATAATTGTTAGGTAAGAGATACTCAAATTAAATGATAATGGTAGTAAATTGTAGGTACAATTAAGTTCATAATCTTTCTAGGGAGAATTTATTATTAGATATGTCTTCGTTATGGAAGGAATATCCTGTACCATTATTATTTTCCTCAAAGCTGTTCTTCATTGGTCAACTTGCTTACTGGTTGCACTGTTACCCTGAATTATATTTTCAAAGGGTAAAGAAAGAAGATATTCCGCACAGAGTTGTGGAGACAACCATTGGACTACTCTTCACCCTTGCAGCTCATATCTTAAAGTATATAATAATGAAACATTGCCTATGTAAAATATGACCGGATATAACATTATATTTATTTTTCAGTTTCCAGCAAGTTGGAATATTACTGTTGGTTTTACATTATATGGGAGATGCTTTTCTTCACAGTGCTAGGCTCATTCATTTTATCAGTAAGAAAGAGAAAGTAACAAAAAGTGAGTATAATTCTATCAGTCATATCATTTAATCTAAAGCTATGAATAATATTTTGGAACTATTTTGTTACAGTGGCATTCCTTGTTGCTAACTCGGTATACGTTTACGCACGCGTCGCAACAATGGCTATAACAACGCTGTACTTCCTGTATGGATTAAATAATGCCGAAGGCTCGCTAGATCTCGCTACTGGAAATTTCAATATTCCAGCCATCCGATTCTCCGCTTTCGGCATAGTTATTGCCTTCCAAGTTTACTTATTTTACTTATTCATTTCGAAACAGATCAAACGCGCTCGTGAAAATGTGGTCCCAGTACAAACGGCGACGAAATCTAAACAGAAACTAAGAAAGAAGGAAGGTGAGAAGGGCTAACAAAAGTCGGTTATTTATATATTTCTTTACTGAATTGATTTAACAGATTCGTTCTGTGTACAGGAAAGAAGTCTAACATGTCCGAGGATGACGATTTGCCAGAGGTCGATCAGGCAACTAAGAAGAATCTTCGATCTCGTTCATCAGTGAAAGTAAAATAAATATTTAGTAAAATCAGAGATTCACCTAAGGCTACTCAAACCCCGAAGTTTATTCACTCATTGCGCTACAAATAGTTATGACTTTTCTCATGTCAGTGTGTCATTTTAAAAACCAGACTGTTCCTTGATCTTCCTATGACACTGTTCATTTTCACAGTAGAGCATCGACTGATAAGACATTGTATGCATGTGTATGTGTAAACGTGTTGGAATAGAACAAGACAAGAATGAATGAATTTTCTTTCTTTCTGGCATAGAACTATGAATATAATTCCCTTTTCAATTCTGTTCCATTCTCCTAATATATTCTTCTACTTAATATAATTTATTGTGAAAAGTTAAATAAGTCATCGAAACAGAATTTGCGTACTTCTGGGAATACGAAGTAGTGATAAAAGAATTTACATTTTAGATTCCCATTTTTAAAAACTCAAATACATAATTTTATTCAGGCCTTGTATATACAAAAAAATTTGATTCAACGACTTCTAATCCTACGGGTTCGTCAGAGGGCGCATCTGTAGTCACTTGTCTGGTCCGAAACCTGAATGCAGATTTTACGCGGGAATCATGTTCAATCATGTTCGCGTAGTACGAAAAATGTTTTGTTTACGCGATCTTACTTCGGCAAATAGATACGTTATTAGTATCGTTGAATAGTTGGAGGGAGAATGAAATAAATGAAATTTGAGAAGTAAACTGAGAATGTAATAACAGAGAGAGAATTTCCTCTCTTTCGAATAATAGTGAACGATTATTTTCTAGGAAGATCGGAAATGTTTAACCGAAAAAGTTTAATCAAACGAAAGAGTTTGACCAGAAGCAGTAAGCAGAGCACAGGTTCTGCTATTCTGGATCCAGACACGGGTAACTTGGATGAAGGTAAGTTGTGATCGTTGACTCATTCTCTTTTATAGGTTGGAGTTGAAATGTTATATATCCTACTGCATTTAAATTATAGAACACCCGTACTGGTGGAAACAATTGGAAAGCAATACGTTGATGCGACCGTCTCCGAATTCAACTAATTTTAATGAAACGGTTCGTGTTCTACATTCCGATTCCGATGTACAAAGTAGCCAAGCTGAGGACCAGTGGTGGAACGTTCTAAAGGACTCAGACAATTCAATTTCTGAAAAAATGAAGGAAAGGCCTAAAGAAAAAGGTATATCCAGATAGTTTACGAAGTATATAATTAAAGTACTAGATACTAATCATCATGTATATTATCAGATCTAACTAACAAGAGTGTCTCGGAAGAGTCCATAGAGTCCATAGAAGAGCCTGTGATAAGAAAGACAAAGTTGCTTTTGCGCCCAGGGAAGAGGAAAACTAGAGGTAATATTTTTTTGGACACTTCGAATGATTCTACAGAGAACATTATGACTAGTTTATCTAAAAATAAGACTGCAACTAGTCCTATTAAACAAGTTGATGTTGACCAATTAAGTGAAAGTAGTACTAGCGAAGTAATAAAGCCAAGGCCTAATGTCTTTAGGAAAACCTTTAAGAACATAAGTAAAAATGTATTTATCGATGTAATAGCAGAAAATGAGTTAGGAACATTATCAAAGCGAAAGTCTATGATACTAGCCTCCAGTAGTCAGCCTATAAACTCAGCTGAAACTAAAGCCTCTGTTTCAATTGAAAACAAAAATGATAGTTCCTTACTACCAAAAGCGCAGAGTACGATACTCGAGGGTAATACTACGTTTATGGCTGATGTCATGCAAGATACTAATGATAAAATTGAAGAGCGCGTAATACTTAAGCCAAAATCTAAGTTCTTAACGCGTCATTTTAAAAGGAACAGCAGAAACGTTTTTAAAGACGTACTTGAAGATGAGGAAAGTTCACTGTCCATTAGGGTATCAAAAGATGAGAACTATGTCAAAGATCAAGAATTAGTGTCAAGCCCACGTATTTCTGAAGTATCTGCAAGTGCTCAGAAAACGGTAAGTAGGAATTCTAAGAAACAGTCAACTTTGGCAGAAACAGGACCTGAAATTGCTTTATCTGAGACTCCAACAAAGAGGCAAACTCGTAGTTCGAGTAGACTAAAGATGTCTGAAGCGCAGAAAGCCTCGAATTCAAAGAGCTGGAGTTACGATGAACTCCTGGAAAACTTATTTCTGGAGAAGTCTAAACAAAACGATTTTAAAGATGTAGGACAGAGACGCTCATCTACACGCATTAGTAGCGGACGTCGATCGGATAAGTATCCTAATATTACAAATAAAAGGAAGTTAATAAAGCAATCGGAAGTAGAGGAGAATGAATTAATTGAGAATAAAAATAGTCCAAAACAGCACGGTCGCACGAGTAGATCGCGAAGATACACAAGACAAGTTGTGATTGGACCTGATGCTGAAGAAAATGTTCAAGAATTGGATAACAGAAATACAAATAATGTCCAGAAGAAAATTATATCACCCGTCGCAAAAGAAGCTAACGAAACGAATGTTCTTGAGTCTTCAAGTAGTCCAAGTAAGCTAGTAAGACCTTCACCTATGGTTACGAATAATATTGAAACAGAGAAAAACGTCCGAAAACGGAGTAGAAAAACTGTAAGTCACATACAAGAAGAATTAGCATCACCTGTTGCAAGAGGAATTGAAGAAAAAAAAGCACGTGCATCAAACAGAAAAAGCAATCGTTTGTTCAAATCACAAGAAAATTCCGTTCAACGCATTATGAGTGAGTCTGAGTCAGGTGAAGATATAATTTTTGAAAAACGCAGTAGCAAGAGTGTAAGTAACATACAAAAGGAATTGGTATCACCTGTTACAGAAGGAATTAAACAAAATAAAGAATCAGATGTTTCAAAAAGAAAAAGTAATCGTTTGACGAAGTCACAAGAACGTTCCATTAAACCTGTTATGAGTGAGTCTGAATCTGACGAAGACATGATTGTTCAAAGGACAAGTAGGAAGAATGCGAGTAACGTACAAAAAGAATTAGTATCACCTGTTACAAAAGGCACTGCTCCAAATAAAGGAGCAGATGCTCCAAAAAGGAAAAGTAATCGTTTGACGAAGTCACAAGCACATTCGGTTAAACCCCTTATAAGTGAGCCTGAATCTGACGAAGATATGATTCTTCAAAGGACAAGTAGAAAGAATGCGAGTAACGTACAAAAAGAATTAGTATCACCTGTTACAAAAGGCACTGCTCCAAATAAAGGAGTAGATGTTTTAAAAAGAAAAAGTAATCGTTTGACGAAGTCACAAGGACGTTCCATTCTTATGAGTGAATCTGATTCAGATGAAGATATTGCTCTGAGACAAAGTAGAAAGAGTACGAGCAATGTACAGAAAGGATTGACATTATCTGCCAAAGAAAAAACGAAAGATGAGAACAATCGAAGAGATTTATTGCTTCTTACTAGTGAGAGTGAATTAGACGATGCCAGTACTCTGATGCGACGTGTCAAGAACAAAGAATTGGATTTATCTATACAACAGCGCGCTGCAGAAAGTGTTGAACAAACTGGGCAAACAAATGTTTCAAAAAAGAAAGATCAATCTACACGATTAAATTCGGAAAAACGAGGTCGTTTGAATAAATCGCAACGAAAAGTTCCTGTAAGGAATATGCTCGAATCAGACGAAGAAACCATTATTTTAAAAGAGAATGTTGTAGGAGAAGAAGGATCTGATCCAAGTACCGTGCAAAATGTTTCGTTAACTGGAAGTGTAACTTCGTCGCCAAATTTTACACTAAAGGTTACGAGTGATTCTGAATCGAAGAAAAAAGTGTCTACTTCAAAACGAAGTAGTAGAACAGGTTCGAGAAAGAATTTCGGCAGATCTGTTGCCTCTGCTGCAAATGAAATGAAACTCATTGAGAACGAAGAAACTCCTAAAAGAGCGAGCGATATTCCGAATAAACCACACAAATCATTTACGCAAATATTGAATAAATTTGAGTTGAAAAAGATTGGAGATATTCCAGAAACAGGTAACAAGACGACGAATGAAAATCAGAAGAAATTGGATTTACCAAGTACGAGCAAGTCGACCGGTGTGGACAATGTTTTAAAACAGACGAGTGTTCGTTCAAATTGGTCTACTAAACTTTTCCAGTCGTCATCAGACGATGATTCCGAAGGGGAACTTTTAGAAGGTAATAGAATCAGTTCAACTCAAGTGCAAGAAAGAACATCCCCTGTGACATCCGAAGAAGATATACAAATTACTTCGAAGGTTAATAAAAAACGATCAGAATTACTTGATCTCAGCCAATCTCAATCAAAGTTGAAGGGACAAAAAGCAAGTCCAAAGCAAGTTGATGTAATTATTAATCAAGAGAATTCTCAGACGAAAAATCGACCAATTACAGAAAAGGAAGAACCAATATCATCAATTATAAGTAAGTCGGTAGAAAAGATTAAGACTGTTGAAAACGTTCGGAGCAAAGGTGTGAGCACTTCAAATAAAGAGGCAAAAAATAATAGTGCCTCCAACAAACTAAAGGAGGGGGATACGTTCAATCCAAATGCTACCGCTAACAATAAACGAGATAATAATGACATTGCAAAGAAAGAATCTATTCCAAACGTTTCCAGAGGACTGGAAATTAAAAATAAGCCTCCTATCCGCAAGGATTTAAACACAATTCAGAGTCCGTCTAGTGTAAATGCGTCCCCTCTTTCGGTTAATAAAAAACAGATGATCCCAAACGCTAATAGCACAACGCTCAAGACACCGTTGACCACTACAACCATAGATAACAAGGTTTCAAGAGGACAGAAGACTATTATGAATTTCTTAAAAGTAGACAATGGGCCCTCAGCTTCGGTGTTACTTTCGGATAAGGATAAGATAGAAGAGTTGAAGAAGAAACTAGAGAAAGCTAAGGAGCCAGCTGTTATGCAAAACAAGAAGACTGAGAAAACAACAGAGCCAATCCGAAAGGCTACCAGGCCGAAGTTTCAGACTCAGCGTTTACCAAAACAGATTCATAAAGCTTACTTGGTGAATGGTCAACCATACAAGCCGCCTAAACTTGTTCGCCCGAGGCCATGGGTCACCGATCGCTTTTACAAACACTTGTGGAAGCATATAGAACCCAAATATAAATTAGATACGAGAGTAGTTTCCGAAAAGTTTGTAGTACAACTTGCAAACATTACATCGCGGATATTAAAAGCTAAATCCTATTTGAAATATAAGACTGACATGTACTGTTTGATGAAAGAAATGGCGCGACTCTCTATTATTCGCAATCGTCTCGACTTTTATAACTTCTGCTACGATTTCTTTCCTTACGAGCTCCGCATTAAATTGGTGCCGATGATGTTGCCGGGAAACATTAGAAATATACCATACAGTCCAGATAAGCTGTACGAACCTATTTAAGAATCTATCTTTGAACGTTACTTCCTCGACACAGAATTAAAATGTGTTATTTGTAACAAGCGCTCGTGGAACACGATAGTACCAGGTAGATGATAAAATATACGCGAATTTCCAATGTATGAATATAATGTGTAAATATAATGCGCATTGCATAAAATGTAAATATCATGATCCTAAGCGATGTTCGCATGTAAAAAAGTATTTAAATAAAATTACATTTGTACACATGAATAGTTTCGTTTGATGCGCTGTCCACGCAACAAAATGTCAGAGGTTCGTATAATTTCGCGACCTGATACCTACGACGTTAATTGCAACATAGTAAAAAAGAGTCTCGGTTATCATTATAACTATGTATAATGTTCCGCGCTGAATGATTTACTATTTCCGTCACAGAATCGATGCGTGAGAAAAATCAGGACCAGGGTATTACAAATATTTGTGACAAGTCGTAATGGCGCATCTTGGCGATTAGCCAATACGTGACACGGTGAAAAGAATAGCTGTAGATTAAAACAGATTTTCTCGGATTTGTTTGACGTATTAACACTGCCAGTTGAACAATCTCATTACTGCGACATTTGACCCTTAGTGGACGGATAAACAGATTTCTCGTTTTAGAGGCACGTACGTTTGCACGTTTCCTCAAATAAACGTGAACGAGATGCAAGCGGAAAAAGTCCGAGATCTCGCTCGCATACATTTATTATAATAATAATAAAAAGTATCGTTTTTCGCTTTGAATAGAATACAAAGACGTCACCATGGTTCGATGAGCCGATTTAATTAACGAGTCTGACCGAGTCTCGTTTGAAGTTTAATCTCTAATGGAACGGCACGGTCGACGCGATCATTGCAATTAGGCGAGACTTATTTTGCGCGCGTAACATCATACATAATGTTTGAGCGAGCATTGGGGAGGCACGTGGCCAGCCACGCGTCGCTCGTTACTCCATCGCCGTCGGCGATTGTTTCCCCCAAAAATTATTAGGTCCTTTCTTATTTAATCAAAATTGTTAGTCCCTCCTCCTCTTTTAAAAAGAAAGAGGCTATTGTCCTTATCTTTCGGTATCCGTTCTTCGCTTTGCCCTCCGTATCAAAGTGCAGCTTGTCGAATTACTAAATTCAAGTGCATTTAATCGAAGCCCAAAGACCGAGTAGTTATACATATTTGGCACGTGTCTCGCTGATTCGGTTACTTTGCTTGTATTCTTGCTTGAGGGAGATTGAAAGCTTGGTAAATTAAAAAGATGCGTTACGCATCCAAACCGATTTAGCTGGAAAGCTTAAAAATTATATTTGCGAAAGCTGAATCGTGGTCAGGCTTCATGTACAAGATTGAAGACTTATTTTGGTTTGCAGAATCACGCATTAAAATGTTTCACAGTATACGACTACCCTTAATGAACCATTGTTTGAACTCAAGCTTAGAAACGATTCGAAGTATTTCAGATCCTATCGCTAATGCTACATGAACCAGTTCCAAGTGATTGCGAAATGCGGGTGGCTTTGACGTCATCACCTGGCGCACCGCTGACGTCATTCGGTCCGTATGACATCTTTGAATCACTTATCTCCGTTGCATGGTTGATTACCAAAAAATCGAAGATCACGAAGACTCTCGATAATAGAAGGTTGAGTGATAAATATAAGCATATGGGAGACTCGAAACCGCGATTGAGATGAAGAAAATGTATGAGACAGATTTTCGTCGGCATGTCTAATCAAAGTATCAAGGATAAATCATTGAAAGTAGATCGTAGGCTCAAGGAGGACCAGTGTAGCTCACTCATAACAGTCTTAATCCCTTCCTGGAGGTATCTGTGATGAAAATGAGTTTATTTGACATTATGCATGATCTGAAGACTGCCCTTATCTGAAGACTACCCGCAGTAAGAAGAAATAAGGACTCGTCTATGAAATCTAGGTAGTACATAGAATCTGGTTGCATTTCCACAGCTTTTATCATTATATCATATTGTGTACATCGGATGCTCGGTCTATTCTCTTATGGCCGTAGTGTTAAACGCAACAAAAGGGTAAAGAAAGAAATAATCGGGAATAGAGGAAGCAGAGGAGTGTCCGAGCCCTTAGGATTTAGGACATAAGCCGGAATATTGGAGTTCCTCTGTGCGAAGCGAGCGCGGATCGAATGTTATGACAATTATGAGCTTTCCATGGGTGCATACAAGTGGCACGTGGCGATACGCAATGGGGAGACGGTGGCCGCGTGTCGTCGCGTGAGAACAAGTTCGCTCACACGCGTTACGCTGTGCACGTGCGTACTAGCTCGCGTATATACTGGAGCTCTTAGCTTAAGCAAGTATACCGCACGCATGCGTGCGTGCGACCGCGCCACGCGCCGATCACGCTTCGATTTTTCAATGAACGTCGCGCTCCCTTCGTCACTTTTTCGCTTTCGATTTTCGAACATCGATCGGCTTGGCAAACAATCTCGAGACGAATACTTCGGACTTTAAAAGATTTCTCGATATTAGGTAGGAAACAATTTTCAGTTGCAGGTATCACGGGTTTCTTGTCTACTCGCATTTCCTATTCTCGTATTTACCGCTCGATTCGTTTATACCGAAATAATTTTTTAACAAGCAGTTGGGAATAAACATTTTCGTGGGATCCCATGGCTTTGAAGCAGCCCTTGCCGTTATGTTTACCAAAGGTCCGCTCGGAAGTAGCGCACGGCGAGGGTAGGAGAAGGGTGGTTCGCACGGCATGGTACGATAAGGAACGGGCAAGGCTGCGAGGTGATAAATAGGAGGGTGGACC
>SHCU01000093.1:98764-138440 GCA_004307685.1 Ceratina australensis
ATTCGTTTATACCGAAATAATTTTTTAACAAGCAGTTGGGAATAAACATTTTCGTGGGATCCCATGGCTTTGAAGCAGCCCTTGCCGTTATGTTTACCAAAGGTCCGCTCGGAAGTAGCGCACGGCGAGGGTAGGAGAAGGGTGGTTCGCACGGCGTGGTACGATAAGGAACGGGCAAGGCTGCGAGGTGATAAATAGGAGGGTGGACCGGCTCGGAGCGGTATTTGGTCGCGTGACACCGTAGCGTTCGCATCGATCCTAGTCGCAGCTGGTACAGTCAGGGTTCGCATCGCTCAAAAATCAATCTCGCTGTGTCGCATACAATTTCTAGTTTCTCGGCGATCGCGATACCGACGCTCGTATTCGAGAATCCCGTGACACGACGCGTCGTCGACATGCTGAGAAAATTGTTGAGCAAATCTGGTCGTAGACTCCTCAGGGTAAGACGATGACATTTAATCACTCCTCGCCTCTGTTGCATGCGCACACGTAGACATACACGCGCGCGTGAACGTTTCCGATGCATCGGACGACCCAATTTCCCTCGGCCGTTAACTCGTAATTAGTTCACCGAGTTTGAGAGTAGCTCGATTTTGTTTTATTCTCCGGATATTTCTACAACACATCCATACAGTTTCTTTATTTAGATTTTAGCCTTGCTCGGCATTGATTCGTTTAACTAGCTGCCTAGCATGTTAGTACGCTTTCCTATTAAAGTTCATATGCATACGTGACTGCCTGCGTACTTACATACGTATATACCCTTTTCGTTCGCGTACTTAGCCGTTCGTGATATGTTCGATTTTGAAACTTGCTCAACGCGTTCCGTCAGTTCTTCTTTCACTGATTTTCTGACAGTTAATTCGTTAATCAGAACAGAAGCAGGGTTGCCTATATCGTGGAATGTTCCTTCAGGCCATCAAGAAATTGTCGACGAGCAGCCGCAAGGCGAAGAAGTCGCAAAACTTGACCTCCTGGCACTCGGCCATACCGGAGTTCGAGACGGAGTCCTTGTCATGGTCTCTTCCGTCTTTGGACGCGAAAAGCATCGACACGTACACGACGTACGTTGCCGAAAACTCGGAGGAGGACTCTGCCTCAATGTGTTGCTACTGCGACGAACACGAGGAGAACCAACGGAACGAAAACAAAGAGAACGAAATGATACTCTAACGACGCACAGGATGCGTTGCAACGGACCTTCTATTATCACGAATATCGTTTTAAAGAGCGACGAGGATTCGCTTAAACGAGAAAACATCGTGGATGGTACCCCGTAATCCGTTCCAGAAAGTAATTGTACGTTCGATTATTTTTCGAGTTGCATTTTAAATAATATTCGGACCATATCCCGTGCAATTAACGATAAATAGCTATTCTATGTAGCGTATTCTTTCGATAAACAGCTCTTAGCTACACTTCAGATATTTTACCCAAAGCCTGGAATTGGGATAGAAGTTACATAGCAGAATGATAGAAATAAAAAATCTCATTGTTTCAATCAGACATTCTGTCTTAGGTCATATTAATAATTGTGTTGATTTCAGTTCTAATAGCAAAGATAAAATTATCAGATTTATCGAAGGAATACTATATTCAACTTTTTTTAATCAAGACAATGCAACGAACGTCCAAAGAAAATTTTTCGTACTCTTCGACACAAGTATTGAACGTAATCCATTCCGTGTAAAATTAAAATGAATTACAAGTCTGTTAGATAAATAGTTGTTAGTTAAGGTTAACAAAGTTAGAAATAATCGTGCAAACATCGAAAATGGGATATTCATTCTTTGACTATCGGTCTTCCGATCATTGTTCGCGGACTAACTCTCGTCGTAAGCAGTTCGGCCGTTTAGTTTGATCTCATTCTGATAATCAGTAGGACTAGGAGGCAATGGAAAAGCAATTCGTTCTTTCTTATATTTTGCTCACGTAAGTATTAGCGTATACCGATTTAGAATTTCTGCAATTCTATCCTTCGCGGAGGTAGATTTTTCTAAATAAGATGATCGTATATACATGACTCGAGGAACTGATGTTTCTCAGTTACGGAGTTTGTCAACTCATAATTAAATGCAAACTCGATCAATTCTGCGAGCCGTTGCACGCGTATTATAATTCCGAAGTTCTGTACGGCGCACAGGTGCCCTAAAGCCGTTACACGTCGAATCGATCAGAAGTTCGCGTTAAACTTTTAAACGGAGTGCGGGACTCTCGCACACTTCGTACACAGTATTCTCATCGCGCACAATTTATGTTTCATTGGCTATCTTCGGTGAAGATATTTATGTGAAACGCTTCAATGGCCATTAATTTTAAGTACATACCTTCTTAGCGTTTCTATGTGTACATGGTACATGACATCAGGCGGATATGTATTGTATATATGTGTATTACGTGCGGATGTACATAGATGTGATATACGAATGATATTTTACTGTAAGTTTGTCCGATAAGGCTGTGACTTTTTAACGAATGGGAATGTCATGAATAAACTAGTTCTATTGACGAGCGTTGCTGTTTCTGTTCCTTGTCATCGGGTCTTAGCCTCTTACTTTTTAATACGACGAATCGAACAGGTGTACGCGAAGTTGACTTATAATTTTCCAACGTTCGTAAAACTTCTAGTCATATCAAGAAACCAAAATTTGGAAGTTTAATACAGTATTACGATATTGCATAAGAATTATTCCGAAAATTCACACTTGATTGTCAATTTTCATTGAAAGTTATAGCTGCAATCAGCCACTTCACAAACTTTCAAGATAGCTTAAGAGCATTAGTGCGTCGCTGGATGAAGTTCTTCGATGTTAAATGTAGCTACATCGAAGAATAAAAATAATTGAAAACTGAAAATTGTATATTTTACTTGGAAACTTATTTAAGTATTCGTCGAAAAATTCATTTGATAACAAGGAGTTTTAGTTTTGTCCGGGGACTCTGTAAAAAGAGGGTGGCGTCGGTCCGAACAATGGAGCCACGTGCCCACGCACTATTCTTCCTCTTCGACAATTAGTCCCGCTCCCTAGTTATTTTGAATATCCGCTAGAACCGGGACTCGGCTAATTGTTCTCCGAGCCGTAGCGATTGTAACGAGCCCAGCGTATTTCCCGGTTCACGGTATTCTTTACGAAAACGTTTTAACGAGTACGCAAAACTGGTTCGCGTGTCGACGTCTGCGGCGATGGCTTTGTTTCTTATTTGCCGGTTCACCTCCGCGGCAAGCTGCTAAGCGAATCTTTGCATAAGAATAGTTCGACGAACATTGTCAGAACGACACGCGGCGTGAGAATGCGTAGCTTATCCGTTGTTTCGCGAAGAGGGCGAGAAAGGGAGGAACAAAAACATACTTGACGGATCGATCATTTCACAACTGCTATACCATCGTTCAACTCAGACAGAGGGTAGGTTCGATGGAATGAACGAACTACGCATTTACTGTTCAATGTTATTGCGAATCTTTATTGCAAAAATAATTTGACCATTCGGGACATCATGTTTACGGAGAGGTTTAATGGCACTTGTTTCACACGTTCAATGCAGCTTTTCTTGCTGCACGAAGAAATGGATAAATAGATAGAGAGTATCGAAAATCGAGGCTAGAGAAAGATCGTACAAAAGTAAAAAAACGCGCTATTTACATCAATCGTTAATATATACAATCTGTACATCGTGCAATGCACGAGTTGAATAATAAATTATACATACGCATCTTCGCTATCGGCTACTCGCATGACTATCATATGTTATCACACGTAAAAAGATTACGTCCTCCTTTGTTCCCGTTAAGAAACGATCGAGTCTAGAGAAAGGGGTAAACTTGCAGAGAGCATGCTTTACAAAAGATTCAAGTAAACGGAGCAGAGGACAAGGTTTTCAGCATCCTGACAAAATCTTCCCCTCCACGTTTGCTCTCTGCAAGCTGACCAGGAGTTTCAAATTTGAAAACTAGTCTACAAATAAATGGGACGTATCTCAATAAGCTAGTTCCGCGCCCCACGGCCTGTAAGGTTTGCCGTGCTGCTGCTGAGGATACTGTCCCGGGTACTGGCCCCATCCGAGCGCGGTTCCACCTAGAAGGGGTGGCATCGTTCCCGTTCCTGTTGGTGGCATACCAGTAGACACAGTGCTCGCTGGCTCGTAATTACTGCTCGTCGATGTCGATGTCAAACTGGTCACCGGAGGTACGGGCGCGGGCACCCCACTCGGCGGGTGCTCGCGATGAAAGCTTTGGAGGTGCGAGAGTAATCGCAATCTAAGAGGATCCCTTTCGTCGAGGCCCTCCATCGTGACCAGGTATCTGCCAACTTCGGCGGCGCATTCGCCCCAGCCCACAGCGTGATAATCCATTGCCAATTTCGTGCTGTCGTATCCCTCTGGACCTACGAGATTAAAAAATGCGCTCGTCAGAAGGATATATTATCAGTGATTAATGGAATGAAATTATCTTTACATGGTAATTGTAATATTAATTATAAAAGAGAAATGTGTCAGACAATATAAGTAGGAGCGATCCGATGAAAGTACGCAAGTGGGGCAGTTCGGTGGCTTTAACAGCCAGCAGCATATTGTGTACAGGAGGAATGGGACAGGTAGCGTGGGAACTGTTTAGACTCCCGTAGATCACGGCATATGCGCGTCACACGCACCGGCTGACCCGACACTGCTCGAAATCTTTCCGCAAGTTTTCTTAAGTAAATAAGAAATTATATGCAATTTTGAGATCACTTGTGTTGTTCGTTTTTGAGAAATACGCGTCAAATAATATTTCGATGTCAAAGGAACAAGACGTCGTGTCGATTAGCTTTTCACGCGAGTGCGAAATGTAATAATAACGTATGAAAAATAATTTTAAGTTGACCACGATTGCTCCTCATCAATCTTTTTTTTTCGTATCGTCGGCTGAATGTAAATGACCGCGAACGGAGGCTCCCTCGCAAAAATAGTGATCTCAGGTCGATAGACGAGAGCTTGTGCGTATGTATGCATCAGCATAGATATAAAACGGGAGTTGGTTTCCCACAGGGTTCGACATCTGCCCCGGTCGTGACGGGCAACACGGTGCCTCCGTCGGAAGGGTGCCGCGCGGAACACCCCACTACTACCTAACTCGCCACCAATCGTGGGAACACTACTTCGGAAGAGTCGTTGACTTCCTGTGCTTCCCACAGGATCTCCGATTCGGGTCCCGCACCTGCTTTTCTCCGAGAGTATCTCAGATTTATTTCCCTTCGAAACGCGGAAGTAGCTACCTTCGACTATTAATGAATAGACGGATTTTGTGTATCTATAGAAAATCCGTATTGGCAGTCTATACGTATAAAAAATGTTTGCCACGTTGGAACTATTAAAAGTTGAATGCTTATTATAATGTTTATGTGATAAAAGAAATTACTATTATTCGCACAAGAGAAGGCCAATCGGTGAATAAAATATGCAAATCGATATAGTAGAACACTTATCTGACTGAAATAATAATACAGTTGTTGTTCGTACAATATAAAACTTGAGCAATTATTTTAGCGTAGTAACAGTGTCCTCAGCTTAAGTGAAAGCCATCATGTATGTAAAGTACCGTGACTGTTTCCGACGACATATGGTAGCTCGAGTCGGATTGTTATAGCGAAGCATCGCATCAACAGGTGTCTTCCGGTAATGGAAGCTTGGCATTAACTTTTGCGCCGGAGGAACCGAATCGAATGGGAAATCATTTTCCGAATGACATATCTACCTTTGTTCCGTAGCGTTCGCAAGTGTTCCACGGTGAGCTGGAGAATCTCGGCCTTCTCTAATTTACCGCTGTGGGGATCTCTGGCCGCGGCTGGTACCAATCTCCGCAGCTCGCCGAGTGACGCGTTTATCCTGTCGCGGCGTTTCTTTTCGATCATCCCTCTCCTACGTTTCCGCGACGCGTGCTGGCAGGAATCGCCTCCTGGCGAGTTACAACTGTATGGAAACAGAATAGAACGCGTTACCAGACGGATCTTTGTTTCTCTCAAACGACGAATTCACAACACTGTAACGGATATCCCTGGGATTGTACGGTCTCCCCTCGGAGAACAATCAGTTTTTAATTATCATTCAAAAGAGCTTTTGCATATGTTCGGCAAACACGATCGCATTCATACATGATTCGACGCATGGATAAGAAAATTCAGTGGTACTCGTAGCATATAAAATTATTCAACGTAAGAGAAAGCTGAATGTATAATAATGATTCTTACGGTTCTTTGCCGCTCTCCTCGGAGAAGACATCGTCGCAATCGGAATCGCTCATCGCTCTTTTCAAATTCCTCTGCTGATGATTTGGATTCTGTTGCGACGACGATTGTTGTTGTTGCTGCTGCTGCTGCTGTTGCTGCTGCTGCTGACCGGTCTCTTGACTTCTGATATCCGCGACGTCAATTTTTAAATCGGAAAACTCGTGACTAGATCTAATATCCGTGGACATGTCCGGCCTCATACCAGAGAGATCCTGATGATGCCTTCCCATATCAGGCCTGTGCAGTTCCTGCTGGTGCCGTTGCATCTCCGAAGGATGCCTCAAGTCCGGTCTGTGCATGTCGTGCCTCAGCTCCTGTGGCCTGAGATCCGCGTTGGCCGGATGCCTCAGCTCGTGAGGGACCCTTGGATCATGATGATGACGCGGTGCATCGGGATGCTGCGATTGATAAGATGTGTGAGGAGGCGGCGGGTATCCCCAGTGGTGGTGGTGATGATGCCCGGAGGGTGTCCCAGGGAGCCCAGAGATGTGACTCGGACCGACCGGGCCCGAAGCTATCTCCGATGACAGCAGCGTGCTGTTGTCGTCTGATCGCGCGACCACTACTCTCCACATTTTAGTCGTTTCAACTTAATTGATACACTCGATGATAAAACTCGACGATGTAATTAAACCGTCTGACTAACCGCGCGTATCTTCGTTAGCTGTCAAATGCGTTCGGCCTTGCAACGAAATACCGGCGTGACATCTTATCGCGGAAGAAAATTCACGTGGAAGACTTAGGTGTCCCGGTCCCGGAAAAGAGCAACGGTGGACATCGACGGACGTTAACCGGATTCACGTGCCGCGGCTTCGCGGTCGCGTGTGCTGCGCGCGCGAAGGAGATTCGCTCGCGATGCGTTTTGCGGACGCTGTGCTGCTGCAGGCGTGTGCACTGGTCGCGTGGCGGCCGACGTATGTCGTGTGCGGGAGGACCCGGGGACGACACACGACCGCGTGCCCCGTTTCGGTCCCGTCGAATGGTGGGGACTAGGTGCGCCGCAGCGAGCGAGCCTCCGCAGGGTAGGGGCAACCTCCCTTCAACTCGATCCCCGATCGCAAGGTGAAAAGCGGCTACGAGTTTTACCCCCTCGTCGAAGGAGGCCCATGAGAGACAGGGTGAGAAAGAGACTGCGAGGGGGAGCGAACCGACCCGATCAAAGAGAGCGATTTTCGTGGGAACGCTCCTGGCGCTTAACTGGTCGCACGCTGCGCGGCGGAACCTTGTCCACCCCTCTGCGAGATCTCGTGAAATCTGAAAATGAGGCGCCACTTCGGACAGCAGTAATTAGACGGGAGGCTTTTTACTCTTGTACGGAAGCATTGATTTCATAGATAATATGAAGAATGAATATAATTTGATTCACTCTCTTCGTAATATTTTATTCTATTCTACCTCTACAGAAAGCTTTTGTATCTAAGTCTGCTTATATCTTTTGCATTGCATAGTATGGATAATTAAATAATATCATATTCTTCATAAAAATTCCAGTCTAATCTACTTCTGTTCACAAGCCCATTCCTCCATTCTAGAATTCTTTATCTCGAAATATTTTACTTCGAATTTTATACGTATGAGGAATACTACGATGAGAAATACGAAAATCGAAGCATGGATTTGATACAATGTAATAATTTGGGGAATATTCAATCGGCAAAGTCGATTTACTGGTAAAACTAGTCTTCTAGCTGACTCCCACGGTAGCTTACCAATCCGTGGAGGGTGGCCGGCTACGAGGGAGGGTGCGATCGCGATATAGACCGTTCTCACGAGGCAATCGTCCGCGGCACGCGCTCACACGATTATAGGTACGGCATGGTGAGAACCGATCTGACTAATCGTTCGTCGTTAACTTTTTGCCACGAATTACCCACCATGTTGTTCCGTAAAACGGACTTTCCACGTCTATCGCTTCTAACAATTACTATTTGTTTAACGAGTTGCGATATTTCGAACACAGTACAGAACAATTAGTATCTATCAGGAAGTAACAGTTAGTAGACTTTCGCGATCTGACCAAGGCTTTTGACCAAGCCTGTTTCTATTGAACTTACGTGGACTATTAAAAATTATTCGGAATATATTGTAAAAGAAATTAGAAACAACAGTTTGAGATTGATTGCGAGGGCGAGATGTGGCAATATTGAGACAGACAATAGATACTGGTTAGAGGAGGAGAAAAGGAGGTGTAGATTATGTGAGAGAGGACGGGGAACGCTTAAACACTGGTTATAGGATTGTGATGAAGTAGAGAGAGGAGAATGTTCGATTAGGGAAGTCTTAGATGGAAAAGCGAGTGAACGGGCGGTAAAATGGTTGAGAATGCTGGACAAGAAATTAAAAGAGAGAGGAAGCTAGGCATATGGAAACTTTTTAGATGGTAGGCGTGCAATATGGAAGAATGAAAGTGATTAATTACCAAAGAAAGATTAAAATTTTATAACAGAGTGTATAGATAGCAGAATAACATTAAGTTTATATAAGTACTAACTATAGATAATAGACTAACAGAAATATAATATATATGACAGTTTAATTTTCAATTTAGTTAGTTTAAGTGAGGTGTAGTAATGACTTAATTTAGTTATAAGAAAATTGATGCGGCGAGTGCGGATTGGTGTGGAGGAATGGGAGAATAAGGCAAAAATGTAAACCAAGTCCTTTCTTGGGCCGATAAGGCTAGAATAAAGCATTATATATATTAAAAATTATTGAACGATATAGAAACTTCGAAAAGCATTTAAAAATGTTCAATTTTATATAAAACAAAGTGCATAAACTTAAACGGCCGTCGACATCTCGACAAAGTGTCGGGCTACCATTTCCTGTCTGCACGCGACTTCACGTGCGCGTGCCGCGTGCCGCAAATCTACATTCATAATAGTAGCTCGCGTGTGCACCGTGTTCCTTCTTCGAGTCACCTATTCTTATAAAACTATGAAGTCGATTCCTAAGCTGGCTATTCACTTTCATCGTGCTAATCTAGACGGACAAGCGTTACGCCGTTGCCCATCAAACTTTTATCATTGCCGTCGCACTTGACCATTAGATAACACGGATGACACGCGACAGTGATACACGAGTATGATACAAAGTGGATGGTCAGTTTAACGAGCCGAAGAGAATGTCGTCGTTTCAACCTGAAAATATTTATATTCATAATTTCGATGCAGAATATCAAGTGGACGTCCATCTCATGGACAAACAGCGGCTGGTAAGAAAAACAGGCATAAAATTAGTCGCGAGCAAAGTCGGCCGGGAAGTTGGACGAAAAATAATCGCGGGGAATTTGATCGGTAGGGTGATGATGAGTTCCATCGATTCGTTCGGTGGTCACTCCCTCCCCCGATCGGCCGGTTGACCAACGGCATTGACAGTTGGCCCCGCGGCACAATCGTCCAATAATTGGCAGATATTGTTCAGAATGCACTTGAACCCGGAACAACGCGAACGCATATGCCGGTCAGCACGCGCCGCTGCTCGGTTTTGCTTTACGACTTGTTGGTGCTGCCCACTCGGACAATCGGAAATGAATATGAATTTATTGGCGATCGCGTTGCATCGTCTCCACGGATTACCGCGAATTTATGACCGATCGCGTTACGCTAAATATTGGGTCCGGTCCGGTCAGAAATATCGTTCAAAACTGTTTCACAACTGATTCCTAAATTCGAATCGTTGCTGAAATACATCTGTTTGAAATTTTTGATGAAAACGTGAAACAACAATTTCTTCTTGCACTTTACTAAAGTTACGATGAAAAGGCTTTTCACGAAAATCCGTCAAGTCACATAGTCGTGCCATCTGTGCAAAGCGTGTTGGCTTGCCCTTCGCAATTAGTCTAGCCTCCGATTAACTGCTGTCCAACTCGAATTACAAGAACCCATTGAGTTCTAACAATCTAATTTCGATAGGACGGCTCCTACAGCTTGAATCGTATTCAACTTTTCCCATGTCCATTAAAACTATTTCTGTAAGAAAAAAAAAAAGAGATTGACGCAGGGAGAGTGGACGCAGTCGAAGAATTAAATGAACATATATGTACAAGAGGTCGAGTGGGAATGTCCGTACCCTAAAATTAAAGCCCCATTTAAAAATCGCCCCCAATCGTCACAATTCGCCGCGGTTCGAGGCGTCTCAATCGGGAACAAGTGCCGAGTGGAAACCTTCGCGTTCGTACATTAAACTATTTTTTTGCCGGCGATTTTCAACAATGACAGCTGTCACCGGGAGAATATTCGACGGAGCGGAACAACCGCGATACCCCACGCCTTCGTTGCTCTCTTCGTTCGACGCTTTCGTAGGACGATGCATTTAATCAACCTCGTAGAACGTGGCACTGAGCAATCATCGATCATGGCCAACAATTTTACAATATCACTGGCTATTGTGCGAATTAAGATACCTTTGATCGATGACTTTCCAATCGAAGCGTTTGGTATCGCAACGATCCCAGGGGGGTTGACACGGTATCTGTGGACAACTTGCTAACGAGTTAATTCCTTCCCAATAACTAACGATGTTAATATTTACTCGCGATTCATTAAAAACCGAAATTTTATTTTATTTCTACTTATGCTATATGAATATGATGCGAAAAAAGGATTGGATATGGACAGTGTGCAAGGTAAGAGTAACAATAAGCAGATGATAGGAATTGATGCACAAGCGTTAATAAATCGTATTAGAAATCAATATATATGATATATCGATAATCAGAGGATCGTAAAAATGAATTTCTTTCCATTAATCGTTCTCAATTCATTTATTAATCAGATTTTATCAATCATACATTTACATATGTGTTATTGCAAAAGATTAGACTTTACAAACGCTACCAAGCGAAGAACTACGACTTAGTTTAAGTATTTCTGTATGTCAAATTGTATGTTAAACTGTAATAATTTAATGTAAGAGCGAATAAATGTAGATATAAGAATTTTGTTTTGATTGATAAATAAATGGAACCAAATCTCAGCGTTTTTATTTTGCAATCCTTTACCAAATGACCAAGCGAGATAATAAATGAAAATATAAGAATTTTATAAAGAGTTATAAAATCGTATAGATACTTCAGTAGGCTGCCCTCAACCATGGTAGCGCTGGCAATCATTTCAATATTCAAGTTTCATATTCCCGTCCTCAATCTGGCATCTCTGTCTAAAACCATGCAGTAGATTAAAGATCAGTATAATCAATTTATCGGTTGCTGGCTAACACGTTACTTATTGCCAGCGTGTCTATAAATGTTGTAAAACATTCACAAAAATGAAACGAATTATTCTCAATCTATTCTCGTTGCACATCTTAATGATGTGCTCTAGTGCTGAAGATATTTTAGGTTGCGGAGGATTTCTGAAAAGTCATGCCGACATCGATTTTACAAAAGTTCAGATAAAACTGTAAGTAACTCGAGAATAGAAATTTATGAATATTCTTCTAAGCTACTGCTTCCTTTAGATATACTAAAGCTGGTAGTCTTAAGGATTCTACTGAATGTGCGCCAAATAATGGATATTACTTTCTACCTCTATACGATAAGGGAGACTATGTTCTAAAGGTAACATGAACCGATGAAATATTGACACTAGATGAAATCACTTAAAAATCTCAAATTAATTCTAAGTACTAATATTCTTTTTAAATGTAGGTTGACCCACCTAGAGGATGGAGTTTCGAGCCTACAGAAGTTACATTGAATGTCGATGGTACGACAGATGCTTGCAGTCAAGGAAAAGATATTAATTTTACTTTTAAGGGTTTTGGTATCACTGGCAGGGTATCTACATATCTTATTAATTTAATTGCTCCTGTTTAAGTATCTAATTATAAAAGTAAAATGTGATTTAGGTGATCAGTTTGGGAGCAGATTTTGGACCTAAAGGTATTACGATATCATTATACAAAGAAGATAATGNGGGTATCTACATATCTTATTAATTTAATTGCTCAAGCTCCTGTTTAAGTATCTAATTATAAAAGTAAAATGTGATTTAGGTGATCAGTTTGAGAGCAGATTTTGGACCTAAAGGTATTACGATATCATTATACAAAGAAGATAATGTACAAGTTGCTGTTGACACAACAGTTACCACAGAAGGTGGTATATTTTATTTCACTCCCATACAACCTGGAAAATACTTACTTGTTGCGTCTCATCCTATGTAAGTCGTATATCTTCTTGTGTCATACAATATATGTTCAAAGATCATGTTCTATTTCAGATGGAAGATGAAAAGTAATAAAGTGAAAGTAACGGTACAAGAAGGCAATACAGAACTTCCAGATGGTACTTTAATTGTTCTTGGGTATGACGTGAATGGGCGAGTTACTAGCGAGGATGAGCCAGTTAGCGGTGTAACATTTGTACTCTTTGGGGTAAATATTCTCTGTTGAAAATTCTTTTTAACAATTTGGTGAACATTAATTCTTATTATATAGAATGGCGTAGCCAACAATTGTGCGACAACTCCTATAAGTAAAGATCTTGAGAGTAAGAAACCACTTTGTCACGTTGTCTCTGATAAAAGTGGAAAATTCGTGTTCCCGAGTTTGACACCTGGCAAATATAAGATTATTCCATATTATACTGGCGCCCAGACAAAATTCGATGTACAGCCAACAGAGTTGTCATTTGAAGTGGCTCACGACAGTGTTGTTTTACGCCAAGGATTCAAAGTAACTGGTTTCACGGTGAATGGAATCGTTCGTACCGCGGTCAATGGAGATCCTCTACCTGGGGCTAAAATTTTACTCTCTCAAAAGCAAGTCGCTGTAACAGACAAAGATGGGAAATATGTGTTGGATAACATGAAAGCTGGACAATATATTCTGAAAGCTGAAAGCGGTACGTTTGTCTCTCTTATCGACATCTATTGAGATATTGAAAATATATAATGTGTATAGATAATTCACTTGATTGTTTGGTTTTCAATATAGGGGATTTGTTGTTCAACGATAAATCAGTAAAAATCTCTCCCAGTTCTCCGGAACTTCCGATTTTAGTACCAGCTGCATATAAAGTTTGTGGCAAAGTTACTTTGTCAGCAAAAGGAACTTTGTATCATCGTAAAGTTTCCATTCAAAATACTGCAACTACATTTACCAAAGAAGTCGAAACAGATCCGAAGACAGGTGAATTTTGTGTATACCTCAGTCCCGACAGGTATCAATTAAGCGTGGTCGTGAGTGCAGAGGAAAGATCCAAGGGCTTACAGTGAGTTCATCATTATAACATCACACCTATATATCAAATTTTAACATGAATACTTATTTCAGATTTTTCCCTCTCCAACAAACTATCGATGTATCATCTCAACCTATACGTAATCTCAACTTTCTGCAATTGAAGGCAACATTGACAGGGACGGTAAAGTGTTTATCAGGAACTGATTGCAGTCAAGCGTCTGTGACGTTAAAAGTACTGGATGGTGTCACGATTAAAACAATTCAAGCCAAGGGTAAGACTTCTGCATCATTTCTTACAATACTTAATGTTTCTGATTGTCGATACCGCGATAATGAGTACGCGACGAAACGAGTGTCTCATTATCGCGGTGGTACCGCTTGATCTCTCTATCTGGCACTATCGTCTTGCCTGCGAAGTCGTTTTTAATCGTGCAGATGGCCAGTACCAGTTCACTGACGTGTTGCCCGGCCACTACGAGGTCCTTATAGACAACGATGTTTTCTGCTGGGTGAATCCTAGTTACAGAATTTCTGTAACATCGGAGCGATCCGAAATAACGCCCTTCGAGCAAACTGGATTCTCCGTTACTTTCATATCATCTCACGATACCGTGGTCGAATACACGAAGCCAAACCAACCCAAGAAGTTGACATTAACTTTGAATAAGGGGAGCACGAAGCACTGCGTGACTGAACCAGGAGTATACACTTTCATTCCGAAAAGTTGTCATGTTTACGACAAGTCTTCGTATACGTGGGAAATCAGTAATCCTTCTCCGATCTTGTTGCATTCGACCGAGCACAGTCACAAGGGCAACATCTTAAGTCATTCCGCGATAGACGGAGTTAAAGTGAAAGTCGAAAATCCAGCAGGTGATGTTACAATACTCGGCCCTTTGAAGCCAACGCGTCATGAAGATTCGTACAAGTACGAATTCGAATTTAAGGCAAAAACGGATAACGTCTACGTTATTACACCATTGTCAGACATTCTTCTATTCACTCCTCCATCGTTAAAGATATTGGGTGTGAACGATTGTCAAGATGATATTGCCACGTTCGTCGGTGATTTAGGAAAAATTATTGCTGGTAAAATCAATCCACCATTGGAAGGCGTCACCATACAGATATTCGGTAATGATAAAGCAGTACCGATACACACTCTGATTACGCAAAAGGACGGTGCATACAATGTCGGTCCTTTGGACGGAAAGATCAAATACATTGTTACCGCGGAGAAGGAAGGATATGTCATCGCACCGGATGCCAACGGAATATTCTTTGCTCGCAAATTGGCCGAGATTATCGTACAGGTTGCCGACCAAGCTGACAACGCGTCCTTACAAGGTGTATTACTCTCTCTGTCTGGGGGACAAAGTTATCGAAAAAACAGTATGACCGGCGAAGACGGGAAACTGATTTTTAATTCACTGTCTCCTGGCAAATACTATTTGAGGCCAATGATGAAAGAGTATCGCTTTGACCCGCCTTCGAAAATGATTAAAGTTGTGGAAGGTGCTACCCTTAAGATAAACTTTTTTGGAATGAGAGTCGCGTTTAGCGCGTATGGAACTGTAACGTCTCTAAACGGCGAGCCTGAAGCCGGCTTGTTAGTGGAAGTTCAGGGGCAAGGGGAATGCGATAACCACCAGGAGGAAGCGACTACGGAGGAGAACGGCACCTTCCGAATCCGTGGACTTCAGCCAACGGTAAGAGCATTTACTATTTTTGCATTGAAAACAATCTATCATTCGTTATACTCCTGCAGTGCACGTATGCATTCCGTCTGAAACCGAACGCGGAAGTAAACGCGCATATACAGCGCACCAGTCCTGCCTCGATCCTGGTACAAGCCACGTCGGACATCCGTGGCCTTCGCTTAGTCGCGTTTCATCCGATATCACGTACTGACGTCTCGGTGCACGTCGTCTCTACGCAGCCGGAACATTATCGTACGTTGAGAGTGAAACTATGCAAAGAGGATATGCCGGATTCACCGGTGCACACGTCGAAATTGGAAGCCCAGCAACCGGGGAAGGTTGGGAGTACGTACAATGCTGGGTTCCTCGTTCACTTGCCTCCGTTGCAAGCGGACGGTAAGAAGTACTTCGTACAGCTGGAATCGTCTTTGTCGCACGCGTTGCACAAGTATAAAACTGTGCCGTTCTATTTTGAGGCGAATTCCTCGTTTAAGTACGTAAAATTAATATTCGACGCGCAACGAAAAATCGATCAAAGTGACATGAATCAAACATCCGTTGTCGCGTTGCCTTTTATCTTACTAGTCACGGTTGCATTTTTCAATCGCGACAAACTGTGGTTGTGGTTGAACACGATAGTGGAAAGGTGGTCGAAGCCTACGCCGAGCTCAAGGACTCCGATGCAGGCTGTTCCCATCGATCCTAGAGCGGACGATATTATCGTAGAACAGATAATGAATATAAATAAGAGAAAAACGAAACCGCGTAAAACGTAACGATTGAAATTTAGATATTTCATGTAGTAAATGTATATAAAAGGATCCAATAATTTCGACCACATGAAATGAACAAAATAGACATTTTCATAAACATCTTTTTATTAAAGAAGTATTTAATATTGCATTATGATTGAAATGCAAAGAACAGCTGCTTGCGTGTTGCACATCAGGGAGCCATAAATGCCTATACAAAATAATCATTATTTTCATCACATATTTACTGTACAATCGATTTTATTTTACTTACCATGGGATTAACGTTGTACATGCACTTCATGAAATCAAAAGCCTTCTGGCATTTGTCTTTAGCGTCTAAAAACCGTTTGTTAAAATTGTTAAAACCAATTATGTATAAACACGTGCCGAATACACTCACCGATATGGGTGCAACTATCAATCATATCGTTACACACATCCTTAAAAGCTTCTGGAATTATCATTTTTAATAGGTTGTACTTTATGTTGCCATTCTTATCCATCTGTGTAATACAAAGCAATTTTACATTTCGTGTATAGATATATATTTATCGATACAGAATTTTACCATATTAGATTTCTCGAGTGTACATTTAAAATAACACTTCAGACGATCATCCTCGGGAAACTCTCCATATTCCGAATCCTCGACGATCTCTGAACAACAGAATTATCATTGTAGTAAAGTTAAAGATAGAAATCGGGAAATTCTGCTACTTGCCGAGCGGAACTTTAATTTCTGCTAAACATTTTCTTCTGTAAGAAGCCGTCATTTTCCTAAAATCCTCCCTCGGATCACCCTTAGCCGTGAAATATGTGCGTTAAGATCTTGGAAGAGAAGTCAATCATACGCGAGAAATGATATGAAACTTACGGAACTTTGGACGAGTAGAAATTGTACCGCTAGGAAACAGATAGAAAACAGGAAGACTCTCATGTTGAGCGTGCACGATCAAAAACTAGCTGAAAATGGACTGTGTCTTGCCGTTAAAGATTCGCGAGATTTATAGTCTACGTATTATCCAGCCCAGGAAATTGATAATAGTTAATCGGATTTAACTCCATCATTAAGTAAAACGCGAAAGCGTTTGTCCCTGATTAAACGTTCTTAATGATACCATTCGTAATGGTTTAAGGATCGGTTGAGTAACAGAAATACAAAGTTTCGCATAATTATATATGGTAATAGACCAATTATCGCGTATGAAGATGAAAGCATTAAATTAAATTCCGGGCTTGAAACACTAATTTCCATGAACGCGTGTTTGAAAATTGTTCGCTTCCGAAAATGAGATGCTATTTCCGCAACACGTGTGATAGAACCGCTTTGAGCGAAGTAAAAGCATACTTCGCTCGCCTATGTTTAAACGTGACCTCAATTGACAATTGGACTGCTGCAGCATCGGAAGTTACGATCAACCGGGATGACTTAGTTCGCACGACTGTGTACCACTTTAAACGTTGCAAACTCTAGTTATCACAGACGGAACAAGGCGAAAATGCAGAAGGAATGAAATAAAGTGTATAAAGGCTGTTTTGAACATGTTGTTCTATTAAACGGTTCGTACAGAGGCCTGCGTCTACGTTCTTACAGTTACAATCTTGTTACATGGTAAAGCAAGACACAATTCGGCTTTTCCTCATTTGCCTCTGTTCTTGGTCTCTTAGTTCCGAACGAAGCTCAGAAGAGGTAATATGTCTACGGTGCGAAAATGATGCGGTCAACGGTTTGGATTGAAAAATTTTCTCAGATAAAAGATTACTTACCCGAGGAGATTTTGCTGCGTAGCACTTGTTGAACCTGTACGCGTACTCGCAATTGTCACCGTTAGCTAAAAGAAAGTCAATCGATTAACAATTGGAAATAATTGTATGTTAGATATAATCGAGTGTAATCGAAATCAAGTGGTAACGCAAGTGATAGAAAAGTGAAAAAAGTGAAGGGAGAGAAAACGAATTTCGAGAAACTCGAACAAAATAAAATAAAAGAAAATATAGATACCCATGTATTTACCGAAGACCTTGCATTCGATAATGGCTTTCAGAACTTCCTCTCTATAGGCCGGTATTCTTCGGAAGAACGTGAGCATGCCGTGTAAATTGAGTTCCCGCTGGTCATCTATCAGTCCGAATTGTTCCCATAGACAGTACATGTAACACTTGAACACAAACAAGACAAAGTTTCGTTTTTATAATGCTGCGTTTTATCGATTTGCGTATTTATCATATTATCTTTTCCCTTACCTTTAATTCACGTGATTCAGGCCACTGGCTGTTCCTCACAGCCTCTATGTCCACTGAAACCAAAAGAAAACACTCCGCCAGTTACGCACCGTAGGACTTATCAACTATTTTATATTTTGATTATTTTTCTACAACCAGTTAGAATCCTACCTGTCGCCACACCTGTCTGCGTTTGACAAGCGTTCACCACGGTGGCCGCGGTCGCAATCATTTCATCGGAGACGAAACTCGGACGTGTCTATGAAATATTTTCCAATTAATCATTCGCAGATTGAATCTCTCTTTAAAAACGTGTACAAGGAACAAATCGATTTTACAATTACGAGCAGGAAAAGAAATATATTTTCCCGAAGTAACATCAGAACGATATATTTATTTATAGATTTATTACTTGTTAATAATTTAAAAAACTAAGACAGACTCTGGCTATCTTAAGAGCTACATGGTACGTACCCCGCAATTGACACTTGGAAGTCGAATGAAGCAGAGGATCAATAAGCCTAATGGTATCGAATAACTCATGATTCCTATTCGATTTTTAGAAAGTGTATAACAATAAAAAACGAGATTTGAATTCACGGGGTGTATAACGGTCCCAGCAGACAGTGTCGTCGAGCGCGAAGGCGCGACTGAGCTTCAGCCTAGCGCTAGCCGTTGACGGATCGAGCGCACAAGGGGGAGATCTTTCGGCGCGTATCCAGCCGGCTCATCGTCGTATTAAACGGCATATCGTCACCTTCGTTTGGCAAACTCAATTCTAGCCGTATGACAGATTACTGCCCGACCTAATTTCCCATGCCGATCATTTCCAATTATTCGCGATCGAGCATCAAAACACGGCAATCCCTCGAGCCCGGCTAGTACTTATGGGTGAACGAACCTTCGATTCTACGCGTCTATATAGGCCAGGGTGTGCGCGTTGATGCAGATTTGATTGCCGGATGTTACCATTTTACAATTTGACCCTACGTAATTTCACTTATCACCTACACATCCAGTCGATTTAAACGCCTCGTTTCATTCATGTATTCATTCGTCATTTACGAGTTGCAAAAGTCTCATCAGCAAAGAACGGGGCTTGGTAGCGGACGATAGTAACCAGCAGCGAAAACTCATCGCTGGATCAATATATTCCTGAAAAGTTATTTCATTCTTTTTAGTCGTCGGCAAAGCTTCGTTGATAATTATACCTAAATTAATAGAAATTTTCGAGAATGATAAGAGTATACATAGGTAGACGATGTTTTTTCGTAGATTATGAAATTTCGTTTAAAAGAAAATCAAAGGAAATCGTGCGCGCCAAAAACTAAACGCGTAAACGTCTATCGAATGCATGAATTGTGGGTCAATATAATTCCGGCGAAGGTAGGCGAATATACCCGAGCAAGCCCTGAGTAAACCAGTCTTGAGCATAGACGTCCCTTAAAATTATTGACCATCGTCGATTCGATCGAAACCAAGTTGTAACGATCAATAAACTCGGTAGAAAATCGGCGTCTGTGCTCCTTCGAAACTTGGTAAATCGAATGTCGAGACTCTGTCGCGTTGTCGTACAAGAAATTTTCGTGCTAGACATAACCTTCCGCATTCTGACACGAGTACAGTCGGGCTGAATTAATATTGACGACGCTGCCGTGATCTCGTATCAATCTCCGGGTCAAAAATACCGGTAAATACTTCCAGCATCAAGCAGCATAAAATCTCCGCGATCTCGTCGCCTCTGGAACAATTTCTCAAGAAGAAGAAGAAGTATCAGAGCAACAATGTTCCAACTTATGCGAAATCGCGGTGGGCAAAACAAGGACAAAAGTATTTCGACGGACTGTACGCAGCCGAAGTTGTATTGACCGGAGCATTTTCTACCAACAGATATATTCTGGTTAAAACGAGACATAAAAGCGGCTGTTAAAGGTGAAAATACCGCGTGTCATTAATGTCTCGTGACATCTTAATTCGAAGAGAATTGTCGAAGTGAATTAATCGAATGAAGTCATTGATTTTGTTTAATGTTCCAATCCTATTTCATCGACGCCAAGATTTCGTCCCGTTCGGAACATGGTACAATGTCGAGGACCAGGAAGAAACGATGTTTCACATAACGTGTTCGTAGCAGGACTTCGGTCGTACGATAAAATGATCCTACGCAGGTTTAAAAATAGTTCGGAGATCGCGCGATTTTATAAAAGAGTGCGATCGCAGACTAATTAAAATTTCGGATACCTTTTGGATAGACCACTGCCATAGTCACGTGACCAAGGCTGGGCCTACGTCACGTTGTTCCGCGTAAAATTTAAAATCATCCGCGAGTCGTAGGTGATCGATCAGCCACGGGAACGAATTAAATATCTATCAAATAAAATGGGCAAAACTAGAGGAGTACACGAAACAACTCCCGAGTTGAGAAATCGAATGGTAGGGATGTACGAGGCTGGTTTAGGTCTACGAGAAATTGCAGCCGCTGTAAATTGTTCGGTAAGCACGTTTGTCGTTGTAAGAGTTGAGCGCCTGTCTTTATCTTGATTTAAACTGTTTTAGCAACGCACCGTAAAAAGATGGTTGAACAGATTCGACAAAGAAGGTACGGTAGAGACTCGGGAACGATGCGGACGTAAAAGAGCCACGACAGCCGAACAAGATGAAGCAATTGTACGACTGGCGACACAGACACCGATCACGGCCGCGAAATCTGTGCTCCCTGCTTTGGGATTGACTTGTTCCGTTGATACGATACGTGAAAGGCTGCACAAAGCCGGAATCCACAACTGGAGCCCGTCGCGAAAATACATACAAAAGATTCCACTTGGGTAAGCTTGGTAATCATTAAAATGCGAACCTTAAACGATGAAATATTTATCCAACTTCTGATATTCAGAATGCGCATTGAATTTTCATATAATTCCATAGAATCTCCAGTATAGTAATCATTGACAATTTCAAGTACTTCGCCCTCATTGTGTCTTTTTACGCGCAGTGATGCGAACGGTACGGAAATTCAGCAGCCTGTCTGGAGACCCACTGGAACTCAGTTAGGGAAAAAGAAGTCTTCCAAAGACGTTAATAAAGATGAGAAGAACGTTGGCATAAAAAAGAAAAAGAGTGCGCCTAAAAAGATCAAGGCTAAAGACGTGTACATTGGCGACGGTGCCCCGGCAGAAAGTATAAAATCATCGAATGATCGGCAACAATTCGCATATCCCCCGCAAAATGTTCCTCAACCTACCGAAATGCAAACAGCGTCTCAAGCTATGCATTCTCAGATAGAGTTTGGGAATGCTCTAAATTTGACACTGCAAACGCAGCCTCATAGTCATTATCAACATCCAGGTATGAACATGGCTCAAAGTTGGCCTGTCGATTTAGTACATGGGAATGATCACTACTCGCAGGTTCGTACAGCCAGCAACTTAAACTTATGCAAACCTTCAATACACCAACAACATTCATATTCTTGAATCTTAGGGTCAACCAAATTCGATACCTCAACAAGGGCAGCTGCAACCAGAAGTTCAGCAACAGCATTTGATTCCTGACAATCCTAACATTCGCGACTCTCAAGACAACGAGCAATCTTCCGGTGTAGATTGTGATCAGGGCAAAGAGACATCGGACGACGGTGGTACACAAAGGGAAACGCGGAAAAGAACAAAGAAAGGTGGTAAAGCAAAAGGAACATTGGAAACTAGCGTTGAAATTCGTAATCGTATGATCGGTATGGCCGAAGCTGGTTTATCCACGCTATCTATCGCTCTCGCAATCGATAGATCGGTAAGAAGAAACACATTCGTTTTAGATGTCACATAGTAAAAAATACTGCCTTGAGTGTAGCTGTATACGCAATACTCGTTTGAACAGGAACGTACAGTCAAAAGGTGGTTGGAACGTTGGCATAAAGAAGGGAATGTGCAAACGAAGGAAAGAAAAGGTCGCCGACGAATAACTACTAAAGAAGAAGATGATGCAATCATTGCTATGGCCACTCAGCAACCCTTAACAGCGGCTAAACACGTCGCGCCAGCCTTGGGATTAAAGTGTAGCGTGGATACTATCAGAGAAAGGCTGCACAAAGCGGGTATACATAGTTGGAAGCTTGGAAAAAAGCAGGGGTTAGCATATTCAAAAAGTGATTCTTTCATGAAGATATATCCATATCGAAAAATAATTATGTCTTTTAGAGAAGGAAACGCCGTACACACTGTGCATCTTTGGAAACCAAGTGGAAATCGACCGAATAAGTTAAAGTTACCTGGTGAAAAAAGGAGAAGGATGAGAGCTAATAAAAAACGCGATGAAGCGGATAATACGCAGAAGAGGCCTACAAAAAAAAGGAAGAGTGAACCTGTGCTGGTGAAAATGGACCCTCCACCTCCTAACATAATACCAGAGCAACCTGTTACCTTAACGTTTCACAATCCTGGAACAGGTAAACTCGCAATACTCTGAAGCTATTTATCATAGTTCAAAGGGAACGACGATTGATGGACAATTCATTTTAGTGACAAGCTATCCTACCCCAGTGATACAACAGCCGATTCACGCTATTCCTCCTACTACGATAGTTCCACCTCAATCGCATCCATCGGCGGATCCTACGACGGCAGCGCAACCGGTACAGCCAATGGATCCCATGATGCAACAAAGGCCTGACTGCCGATTGGCACCAACCATCGGAGCGCCCGTCTCGACGCAAGGGAACACCGGCGTTGCTTACTCGTCGTGCATGGTTGTTAGCAATAATAATCACACGGGTCACATAGAACAGTCGGATCCTTTAAATTACGAACAGTACATGTGGAGTTTTTAAACCTTCAATTTTTTAATCCGCATCATATCGTAATATGATGAGTACTTTCATGTGTACCTATGTATTTTTGCCACTGCGAAATATATTGTATTAATCGTATGATAATTTTTAATTACGAGGATCTGTACAACGATATAGTTTCTTACATCTATTTATGGATAGTCCATCTAACGAATAAATAAAGATTCACCGTCAAATTAGAAATGTTCTATCACGTGAGCTCCCATATATGTGGAATATTCTTTAACACTTCTTCTGGGTTATTTTTGTAAAACATAAAGAATCCCTGAATTTGTGCCGGGCTAACATTTTTCTTCTGTGACATTATAGTATTCGTAAATTGTTTAGCTAGTTCGTTCGCCTTTTCGTCAATGTTCCTATAGAATCTTAGGAACATCTGTTCTATTTGTGTCTCGCTACACCAACCTGGAATAGAATATCTTGTTAGCATGATGAATTATCTAATATATGCAGAATATGTACCAATGTATTCTTTCACATCTACTCTGCCAGGTCTAACTAACGCAGGATCCAATCTTTCTAAATAATTAGTTGTCATAAACAAAATTCTAGCTTCTGTAGAAGCAACGCCATCCAAACAATTTAGTAACCCACTAAACGTAACTCTGTTTAAACCATCATATGCAGATTTAACTGTGAACAAATGGGAGACGATTAATTAACTAAAAATGTTTCAATCTCGTTACTGCGAATTGACTACTTACTTTCTTTACTTTCTTCCCGACTGGCAAAAGCAGCATCAACGTCCTCCAATAGTATAATAGTTTGTTGCGGGGCTACTGCTAACAAATGATTTAATCTGTCGTCTGTCAAGCCTCTTTCCGACAGATTTAGAACACATATGCCTCGCTCTAGCTCGCCAGCCAGTGCGGTAATAAACGATGATTTCCCACAACCCGGGGGACCATACAATAAGTATCCTCGCCGATATGGAATTCCTGCGTAAGTTCATAAACATTTCTCTTTTTCATGTTAAACTTTTTTTCAATACAAAATACATACCACGATCGCTATACCATGAGGGATTTTTTATGAATTCGCGACAATCATTCAGTATTCTATCTGCAACACCAGTATCTAAAACGACTGAATCCAATGGTCTTCGTTTCCTGGGATGACCAAACTGCCTCCATTCACTTCCCATTGCAGTATACATTATTGTTTTACCTTCATATTCCTTTAATGCCATTTGTCTGGCTAGAAGTACATATCCACTGAGTGATTTTTCACTCTGAATAGCTGACTGGTATATTACCTTCCTCTAAAATATTGAAATACACATTTCTGTTTCTTCCAAATGCTGTCAGCTGTACAGTCTCAAACGGTATACCCATCTGTATATCCAAAGTTTGTTGATCTCTGGTTCTTTCTACCTTTATCCAATTCCCTTTGTATCTGTTAGTTAAAAAATATAAATAAACCTCCAGGCGCTGGTATCTATTTTTATGATTACTGAGATGATTTTACTGTGATCTATGATATTACTCTAAAGCATACTTGTCATTGTGTGGTGACAATAAGTACAGTTATTTCTAACCTAATGAAATGTGTTCCAATACTTGGTATGAAATCATATCTAGTTTTAATGTGACCTGTTTCTCTCTGTTCGAAACTTGTCTCAACGGATAGGTGCTGGGTTTCCTTGGCACCTTTGTACGTGATCCACTGCAAAAGCCATTGGTAGCTTTTATCACGGCAGGGAACTTCCAAAGTGATCATGTAATGTCTCCTGAATTTCAATTAAATTCAATTTCAATTATAAGCTCCATTAAGCGGGTTAGCAAACGAGATATTACCTGAACAGGATCATGCCTGTTTGCATCCCCTTTCGTAGAAGAGCTGCTCCGGCACCTAAACCAAACAATCCGAAACCAGCTCCGAAGTACGGATTGTCCGACAAAGTTTGTACATAATCTATTATAGTCATAATGCAACTGTTTCTTTCTTACAAATGCGATTAACAATAAATACAGCTGATCACTTGCATTCGTTGCACAAGTGATAGCTTCAACTATTTCGCAGAGTGCGTGCCACTTCCCATTTGCTTCACGCCAGTAGTCACCAACCAGTGGTAAAAGAATAGCGTCGCTGTAAAATGTATTAGCGTTCTCCTTCAGTTTTTAAAGATCTTTATAATACTAAATAAATTGTATAAAAGAATGCTGATCAAATATTTTTTAGTATATATAATTTAACGCGTTGAGTTGTATTTCGTCTGAAACTAATCGGACTGGTTTTTGGTTTGTGCGCGTGAAATAATTGTACCGCGTAAAGACGTGTCAAATTCTTTTCTCACCAGTCCGGTATTTACCGGCACGTGCTCTGCATGGATTGGTCAGCATCGTTATTCGATTCTTTACACATAATACGTGTACCATTGTAAATTTGAAGGTATGTGCATTTTTCGAAGAGGGAAACGATTCTTTCTATGTACCATATCAATATTGAAAGCAACATCTATGCGCTACTGCCATTGTAGAGTTCCTTTATCTTTTTGTTGATTTCATGTTGTCTCTCGTGTTTTACTCCAATAACGTTACTCTAATCAGCGGTAGAATAAGATTCCCGAATTTTGTTACGAACGGTGAAATAAACAGAAGCCCGTTGCAGTAACAATAAATTTTGATCTATGATACCCAGAATTTAGCCCGTGCTGTAAATCGAAAGGAGAATTTTTTATCCCTCTAATATCAAAGCATATTTTTCAATATCGTCGAATTCCTGGCTATTCTATCATCGTTTCAACGTAATCTGAAGTCTTGGTATCGTCCACAGATGCGGTTTACACTGTTTTTTAATTGTTTACTACTATGCGTGATATACGTTAGAGCAGACAAACGGATGAATAAATATGTGACTACACTGATCGATGCAAAATGGAAAGAAACACCTTTGGTTTTTGAAGCCGCAGAATATCTGAACGATGAGAATCCAAGCTACTTTTGGAAATTCATAGACGCGTTCGCCAATTATGATTTAAGGAATGGTAACTATCACTTAACTTGATCAATGTCAAAAATGAGACAGTACTATTACAGGATTCTCTTTCTTTAGGTACAGAGAAGGATAACTATGATGCTGCTGTTGAGTTTGCACAAAAGTTTTTATCCCCCTCCGAGGTAGCATTAATGAAACTGGGACTGTCCTTAAGGATCTACTCGGCTAGGGTTGAGATGTTTATTCAGATGGCAGAGAATAAAAACATTTCCCTCCTTGATTGTTACAATGTAGCAGATGTCGGGGGAAGATTTACTTGTTCTTTAGAAGAACTAACAGAATTAGCCAATCAAGTAAGTGATGAGACCGTTTGACACCTTAAATCACATAACTTATGCACATGTTATTTATCTTGTAGGATACTTGGCCAAATCCAGACACTTATAGTGTAGATCATCGTTATCATGTTTCCCAGCAATCAGAAAAGATTATTATACTTTATGGTCAGATTGGGACACCAAAATTCTCTGAGTTCCATGAGAAATTGAAGAATCTTGCCGAAACTAGAGGAATTAATTATATACTAAGACATTATTTAAAGGTATTTACAAATTTGGTTAATAAAATAGTAACAGTAGTATCACCTCTTTTTATATTACAGGAGAAACCAGATAGGAATGTACGTTTGTCAGGATATGGCGTGGAATTGCAGATGAAATCTACAGAATATAAGGCAACAGATGATTCAGACATAAAAGACAATTCAGGGAAAGATTCCGAAACAGGAAATGATAATGTGGAGGAGATAGATGGGATCAATTTTCTAACATTAAAGTACGGTGGTCATGTTCCGAAAGAATTTATATTATTAACTATATTTCCCCTATTAGCACGGTATAACATATTTGTTTTAGAAATTTGTACCCTGATAAACAAGCGGAATTAGACAAATTGCAGACTCATTTGCTGGAAACTAGTCATGAAATCGGTGCATTGAAAGTATGGCAATTTCAAGAATTAAGTCATCAAGCAGCCGAGAGAATAATGAATTCTCCTGTGAACGAGGCTATTAACGTATTAACAGATATCTCGCAAAATTTTCCAATGCAGGTAAACACTTTTTTGCGACATAAACTTTGCTTAAATAACTGACTTTTGGAATTGTTTAAAGGCGAAATCCTTGATTAGAACGAAAGTGAGTAGCGAAATGAAGAAAGAAATGAAACTAAATCAAGCATTATTCTTCACGACATTGAATATACAGCCCACGGATACCGCGCTTTTTATTAACGGATTATTTTTCGACTTAGAAGCAGTAGATGTGCTAAGTCTTTTAGAATCACTAAGAAGCGAATTAAGAGTAATGGAGTCACTTCGTAAAATCGGTAAGGCGAACATAATATGTTAGCAACTTGCTTATCACCAAAAATTTCTTAAATATAAATTCCTTTCAGGGTTCAGTAACAAGGAGACAAGCATGTTGCTGGCTTTAGATCTATCCAGTAATACGGATAAACAAGAATTCGCAATGGATATAAGAGATTCAGCTATAATCTGGGTGAATGATATCGAACACGACTCAGCTTATTCCAGGTGGAGTCCGTCTTTGACAGAATTGTTAAGGCCAACTTTCTCAGGGATGCTCAGGCATATTAGGAGGAACTTATATAATTTGGTTGGTAGATCAATAATATTGTAGCACAACAATGTACATTTAGATTAATGTACATAAAAATCTTAACAGGTGCTAATCATCGATCCTTTAAGTAGCGAATCCACACCTTTGGTAACTTTAGCGCAATCGCTGTATCTACATTCTGTGCCATTGAGAGTTGGCTTCGTTTTCGTTACAAATTACGATACTTCCACAACCGGATTAACTGATGCCAGCGTCGCGGTTAACAACGCATACCATTATTTCGCGGAAGCTAAGGGATCGTCTCACGCTTTGCAATTTTTGATAGATGTAAGAATTCGCTATCTTTCATCAATGTGCGATTTCACCAATCGTGAAAGTACTTTCAGTGAGTTTCACTTGATGTTTCATGCTTTTCCAGTTGAGTAATTACATTGGTCCCGATGGTGCAGACGTAGATGATGTTAAGAAAGCCATAAGAGCGCAGGATTCGTCAGCAAACATAAATTATATCCTTGGCGAAGAGTCTGAATACGACGTGGGTCGTCACTTAGCTAGCGATTTTGTGAAACGATCGGGTTTTAAAAAGTTCCCACAAGCTTTACTAAATGGTGTACCTTTATCTTCCGATCAATTGACCGCTGATTCGTTTGAGGAAGCTGTTCTCTCTACGATCATGTCTCAAACGCCTGCCTTGCAAAAGGCAGTGTACCGAGGAGAAATAGCCGAAGGAGACGACGTGCTCGATTACATGATGAGTCAACCGAACGTGATGCCACGGTACGAGAATATAAATTATTTCTCAGCTTTGCGTTATTGTAATGAGAATCTTGTGTCATAGATTAAATGAACGAATTTTGAAACCGGAGAGACACGTATGGTTAAACCTGATTGGCACTGTGCCGCAGGACGAGGAGGATTATACCAAATGGAATCCTCAAGATTTATCAACTTGGCTCATGAATAGGATGCGTTATGCATACGTACCGCGTCGGACGACTGTTCATCATTTATTCACATTTTGGGTCATCACGAATTTAAATGATTCAAAAGGGAGAAAGTTGTTAAGCGAGGCGCTAGAATACGTGGAATCAAATGCGGATGTTCGAGTAAGCGTGATCGTTAATCCGGTCGATGATGTGGATAATGTTGATAACGCGAACGATGTTAATCAAGTGGTATTAGCCGCGCTTAGTAGTTTGCCGGCAGAAAAGGCTTTGCGTTTCGTTCGCAATGTAATTACAGATGAAGTTGCCGGTGCTATAATTAGCGGTAAATTCGACATAGAGGAGGAGGCAGTAAAAGAAAAGTTGGAAGAACAAGTCAACGAATTAATCGTGCAGCGTCACTATGTTAAATCTGTACTGAAACTAGAGAAAGGCGTGCGAGCGATCGTATGCAACGGACGGTTAATCGGCCCTTTAGATGACGACGAAGAATTTACAAGCGAAGACTTTGCTCTGCTGGAAAGATTTAGTCAAAGTACTTACGATGATAAGTTATTTAAGAAATTGATAAAGGGGCAATTGCTAGAGGACGACGATGATTACGAGAGAAATGAAATTACGGACGATATGATCATGAAAATTGTATCCTTGTTAGCGTCGCATCCTCAAACACGAAACCGATTCAACGTGCCTTCTCACGGTGACGAGTATAGTGCTATAAAAATCGCAGCAACTAATCCCGATGAAGTGGCGTTCAATTTAATCGCTATAGTCGATCCAGTTTCTCGTGGTGCTCAAAAACTAGGACCGATCCTGAAAACGCTTCAGCACTCATTTAATTGCAACATTAAAGTTTATTTAAATTGCGTGGACAAGAACAGCGACATGCCGTTGAAAAGGTATTACTAGTGGTTTGTTTCCACATGCATTGCATTTGTACCTCGTTCGTATTATTGCAGTTTCTATCGCTACGTGTTTGAACCCGAATTACAATTCTCTCCTGATGGTCGTCTCAACGGGGCTATGGCGAAATTCACAAAGTTGCCTACTTCGTCTCTTTTGACGCAGTACATTCATGCGCCTGAAAATTGGTTGGTAGAAGTAGTTAGAAGTGTTTACGATCTGGACAACATCAAATTGGATAATGTGGCGATCGGAGTACATAGGTAAATCGGTCACTTGTTTCATATTCTTAATTATGATTAATTAAAGTAATAAATTAATTATCATCGCAAAAAGGATGATACGATAAATCATGGTACAAGTGGATGCACATATTTATTTTTGTGATCTATGTTATAGTGAATTCGAATTGGAACATTTACTCCTCGAGGGACATTGTTTCGAAGCGGTAATGGGGAACCCTCCGCGTGGATTACAGTTCACGCTAGGAACGGAAAAACAATCAGTAATGGTTGACACTATAGTTATGGCGAATCTGGGATATTTTCAATTAAAAGCGAACCCAGGAGAATGGGTACTACGTTTACGGCAAGGACGGTCATCGGAAATTTATGATTTCACTACTGTCAACGGCCAGGACGTCTTACAACACGGAAACGACGTGAAAGTCGTGATAAGCTCTCTAAGGAGTCACGTGCTGAAAGTGAAGGTATCCAAGAAACCGGACAAAGTAGGAATGGATCTTTTGTCGGAAGATGACAAGAGCTCTGGTTTGTGGAATTCTATTTCTAGGTGAGTAAAATAATTCGTTCGATATTCGATCAGCCGCGTGTCGACTATTTCAGATAGCTCTAGAGATCGGCGATTTTTCAATTTTAATTTCGATTTGTTCTCTTGTTTTAGCTTTTCCAAGTTTTGGTAAGCTTCCTATAATTCTTTTCTAACGATCCCTTCCGTAATATGTACAATCGTTATTTCGTCGACATTGGCAAAAAACTAATATCGCCCTCTTTGTATGATACTCCTATACTTTTAAATTATGTTACTCTTTTCGAATCTAGGACATTTGCGACAGCGGATGATAGCGATGATCAGGATGACAAGTTAAATATCTTCTCTCTTGCCTCTGGCCACCTATACGAAAGGTTCCTGAAAATTATGATGTTGAGCGTCGTAAAGCATACCAAAAGTCCTGTCAAATTCTGGTTTCTGAAAAATTATCTCTCACCAACATTGAAAGTAAATATCGCTGGTATATCAAATTATGTGGCACAATAAGTAACAACTAATTTTTGCTAGGACTTTTTGCCCCATATGGCAAAGGAGTATGGTTTTGAGTATGAACTTGTTCAATATAAATGGCCTCGTTGGCTGCACCAACAAACTGAAAAACAGAGGACCATATGGGGATATAAAATATTATTCCTGGATGTACTTTTTCCATTGAGCGTTAAAAAGATAATATTCGTGGACGCTGATCAGGTATAAGAGGCAGGAAACCCTTACAGTTTTTTATTACAAATTATTAACACTGCAATCATTGTTGTTCATAGGTCGTGAGGGCAGATTTGAAAGAATTAGCAACCATGGATCTCGGTGGTGCGCCGTATGCGTACACTCCGTTCTGCGATAGTAGGAAGGAGATGGATGGATTCCGATTTTGGAAACAGGGTTACTGGCGAAATCACCTGCAGGGTCGTTCCTATCACATCAGCGCTCTGTACGTCGTAGATTTGAAGAGATTCCGGCGGATCGCAGCCGGAGATAGATTGAGAGGACAGTACCAAGCGCTGAGTCAAGATCCCAACAGTTTGGCTAATCTCGACCAAGTTCGTAATTTAATTAATATTGATTAAGTGATTGTCCTGAATGCAAATAATTAAATATCGTTTTAGGATCTTCCTAATAACATGATTCATCAAGTAGCTATCAAAACGTTGCCACAGGAGTGGTTGTGGTGTGAAACATGGTGTGACGATGCTTCGAAGAAGTTCGCTAAAACCATAGATTTGGTAAATACCCTTATCTTTAATAGATTGTATTAGATTCAAGTACAATGTTCAACTATTGTGTTACAGTGTAACAATCCGATGACTAAAGAAGCTAAACTACAAGCAGCCATGCGCATTCTACCGGAATGGGTAGAGTACGACGAGGAAATAAAAACGTTGCAACAGAAAATAGAAAACGAAAATAGACAGACAGAGAAGGAAGAAAATGGTATGCACAGTAAATCCATCAATTTTTGTTTCGTCACAGTTTCGATTGACTAACTTATTCTCCTACAGTCCTAAAATTAACATATAAGATTATAGTAAAGTACGATTGAACATCTTCTAGATACACTCGAAAATATAGAAGATTTGTCGAAGCATGAAGAATTGTAAAAGACAGAAGTCAGAAGGGAATTAAGAATTCCCTCCAGTTTTAAATGTTTTACACTTTGTTCCAATGGGATGCAAATTTCTTAAATGAGAAAGGGAAAGCACCTCGCCATCACACTATTGAACGCTACTGTGGCTGATCCTGTTTATGGAAAATCGTGATCGTCGCAGTAGTAGTTGATCGTAAACGAGGAACTACGCTCGTGCCGTTCATGCGATTGTGATTTTCTATTGTATTATCTACTTTATAGTTGTAAGAAATAAACTTGTAACGTTTTTAACTACCTCTCAATACAAATTCACGGTTCCATCAGCGAGTTCCAGCCTGAAGTTCTGTGTGACGTAACAAGTGCACGTGAGATCCGGGATCTAGGATCAAGAGCAATTGGAAATTCATTAAGGTAACGGGTATTATTTCGCTACTAATGACATCTTTCGTCTGTAGAGAAATGTGACGATTGAGATAGATCGGTTACGCGCGCGAGCCAAGATATCTCGTCGTTTATCCTGCTTAACGTTCTCGTGTATATTATTCGGCAGAATCGAAAGAACGGTTTGTCATTCTGCGAAAGAAACAACGCGCGTTTTGTCGTGAACAAGAATGGACGAAACTACACGAGATAATCTTATATCGTACGTAAATTCCACTTCTCTACATATTCGACGATATACAGCGGATCGTATGTATACCTTCGTGCCATTATATTGTTTACAATTTCTAACGATGTTTGACTAACATGTCGGATGAATGCGTTCTGAAATTTTCAAGTTGCCTCATGTAAATTCATTCCTTTTTCATAAATTAATCCATGCTTGTTTTCCCATGTGTTATGTTCGATATTAACAGAAATCTAAATTCTAGTACGTAACAACACCGAAAAGTATTAATGATCTCGCGCACTAGATACAAAAGCGTATAAATGTATCGTATCTTTCGAAGTGATGGTTGGCTTTTGGCTTGGAGCTCGTCACGATTACGACAAACTCGAACAGTTGGTGACAAAAAAAGACTAAACGCATTGCTTGTTACGGTCGAACAAGATAGCCTCGTGTCTCGTTTTCCCATTGTTATGTCATCAAAGTAATTCTTTTTTATCATAAAGATAAAAAGAGCGTTGAGATATTTTATAGTCCGGAACGATGGTAAAACATATATTTAGTGCATTTCGAATCAAGCGTAACGGACAACATTTTTGTCCGCGTTCAAACGACCATTCGGTTCAAATTGGGAAACGATTCTCGATTCTCGAAGATCAGCGGCAAAGCGCACACGCGCTTATTTACCAACGATCGGGGCTAATTACAAATAAGTACATACGTATAACGTGTATCGGATGAATATCGGGCGAAGTATAGGGCTTGTTTTAAGCCATGAGAAACATAATTTTCATTTGTCCATGGCCCCGAGACATTTCACCCCATCATTCTTCCAAAAACATGTTATTTCTATTGAAGTACGTAAAATTAACTACAAAGATCAAACACGACAAAGTTCTAACTCATCTATTGTTTTGTAGCCTTGTACACCTTATTATTAACAACTACCATTATTAAAGTATGCTCATCATAAACTTTTATAAAATTTTACATATTTTCACTTGTACGTTCGCACGCTCCTAATAACGCGTGTTCATTCTATTATACCTTCTAATCACGTACAAATTATAAATAAGTATTGATAAACGACGAGGATTGAAAAAAAAGAAATTGTCCTGGATAACGAAAGAAAGAAAAAGAGAAGCGATCGAGCGCATCGATACCGATGGAAAGTAATGGAATTAATAACAAAATCAGCGCGGATTAAGTGAAGGAACGTGCATCACTGTGCTCGTGAATCATGATCGTTCGCTAGAATAATCAATGGTGACAAACAGGAAGTAACAGAAACAGGAAAACGAGATACATCGGGACGGAAGGCTATCTCACGCAACGAAGACGGAACGAGCAGCAGCAGATAGGAAGCTTGAAAAGCAGAAACAGATAGAGGAAATGTACGAGTGGGGGAATCGTCGGTTGTGGTGAACGGTGGAGCGAGGGAAATTAAATCGGTATCGGTAGAGAGCGATCTTGGGGCAAGAGCAGCAAGTGGGATAAAGAAAAATGGAGAGGGGAACAGAGGAGATAGAGGGAGGAATCGGGGAGGAGAAACTCATCGGGCCGAGCTGCGACCGCTGCGAGCTATCTGGTAGTTAAAACATACGGATTAGAGTGGACAGAGTGTCTCGTATTGAAGAAGGCATGAAGTGGAAGGCGACTTTCGTTATTTATGTAACCAGTGACGCGCGAGCAGTTCGTCCAAGTCTTTCAGATCGGCCAAAGACTTAATACACACCGGACCGGGATCGCTCGACTTTAGCCGCCGCTCCACCTCCGCGTCGGACTCCCTTCTCCACGATTCGTCTTGCCTCCCGTTGGCAAGTCCTGCTTCGCCGCATCGTATCGCCGTGCTTTCGTCTACCTCCCTTTCGCTTTTCTTTTCCATATTTTCGATCGATCCACGGCGCGGTGAATCGACCGTTCCGCATCGCGATCGCCGTCCGTTGTTCACCGTAACCACGCGCTAGCACGTACTCACACAAACACGCAACGCGTATCACACAAGGATCATGGACGACGAAAGGATCAAGCTGTGAGTTCAAAAATCCTTCCGGGTACAATCGGAACGTCTCGGTACGGATCGGATCGGCCTTGCCCTACTTCCTCCTTTTTTCGTCCACTATTTATCTCCACTTCCTGGGATTTGACATCCTTGCATCGGTGGAACACGCGATGGTTCGGTTCGCCTCAAGGAACCAAGCATTGCGTGTACGATTATATTTTTTATCACTTGCAATATAAGACTCCCAGTGAATCGGTTTTAGTCAATATGAGTTTTCTTGTCAAAATACCGTGACTGCCTTTGTGTACCACTGTATTTGCTTTACAGTTCCCTATGCTTGGAATGTATACTTTTTCGTATACTCATTTTTATAATTCAGTGTCTATAAACAATGATCGAATATCGAATCATAAGACTTGACCACGCGGTTGACCATGATTATCTCGTGGTTACCTTCGTTTATGATGTTCGGTTTCCAATCACGATTGTATGCCTGCGCATACCTCAGTTCAGCAGGTGCTTACCAAGCGAGGGACCATGCAAACGCATCTTTGGATTCAATGATAACAAATAAAGCACGCGCTATCCTTTTCTCAGATTCTTTCCGTTTTATAATTCGACGTCAATGTCAGTTATAAAATAATATCAATCTCTCGTTTGCCGCTTCCGTTTCAATTAACAGGCTAGGCAGTGGCTTTGGTATCGAAAAACGAAAGAACGATCCTAAAAACCGGATACGATTCGTCCGTTACTGAACTTTGCACACGGCATTAAAACAGTTCCTTGAGGGGGAGCATTTTTACGGATAACAATCTAACGAATACGCATAGATATTTGCACACGGCTTCCTCATCGGTATCTTATTGTCAGATAGCGGAGTTACGCGAAGCGTGATAACGATCGTTAGGAGGAGCATGTTAGATTTCACGGACTAGATATATCGGGAAACATAAGAGATATAACAGATTATTCTACTATATTTCCAAAGAAAATATCCAGAAAATTGATTAGTCAATTTTATCAAGCGGAAAACCGCTGGAACTTCTCTTGGTAACATAAATGCTGATACGTCCAAAGAAACGTAGGGTAGATCCTAACTCGATTTCCTTGCAAAAAGAACAGCTGTATCAATTCAGATCATTCCGTGACTTAAACCACTACGACTTTTCCACCTTGATATCTTACAACTTTTGTCTGAATGATTTGTTTCTATCGTTCTCAAGATAATCAACTTATCTCAAACTAAAGCAGATACACTGTATAACCATGGGGCTCCGCGTCACTTTATCATTAACTGCTGATCCGCTTTTCTACCCGACCCGTTTACCATCTTATCTGCCTCAGTATACGTTCCAATATTCAATTGTATTCAATCTTCACAGACACAAACATATACGATTAAGATCACGACGAATCATTAAATGATAACGCGAATATAAAATAAATCTTCTGGGAAGTATCGTAATCGAAATAACACAGACTGAATTCATTTCTCGTGTCTCACATCATCAGCGCAAGATGTACGTGCGATGTATCCGGAACCATTAGTGTTACTGTGTTCTTATTAATTGTGTCTTTGCATTCTTTCTTCATCTCCGAAACCGAATACCAGGGATGTTTGCCTGTTAAATACAGTTGTATCACGTGTTCACGTACAAATTCATTTCAATGAATTAGATGCATGCCGAAAATAAGTATCATTAATAATAGTTAATAAATATTGTCGATACTTCTACAACTTCTTCAGTTTTCCTTAAGTTACTTTACTACTATCTGAGAAAACAGATGGGTGATAAAAATATGGAAAATCATGAGATTACGAAGAAAAACTTGGGATGCGCGATGATTCTCCCGTACTTGGAATCGGAGTACGTCTCGTGACTACGTTTTTTTGTTAATTCCGTTCGCTTATACTTAACAATTAGCCGCAGCAAGGCAACATTTGAATGTGCATCTACAACGAACAGACGTTTTCATTTGCATTTAATCCAAAATTAAATGAGCGAAGTAGGATTCTATTCAATCGTCTGAGATGCACACATAAAATGACAAGATTTTTCTTTAGACGGAATCGTAGAAGTTTGAAATCAATCGATTCTTTTGTTTACTGACTAGATTCAAAGATAAGGCTGTGTACGGATATGGAACGAGCATCCCACCGAATAACAATGAGACCGAGGAGAGCGAGGCGTCACCGAGGAAAGTGATCTTTTGCGTCCACGGGAAACTTTCCGGGTGCTGCACTGTAGTAAAAAGTACCAACTCGCCGATTAGCGAAAACAACACTGCCACTGCTACGTCCGCTACCTCCGTCGTCGACTTACAAAATAGCTCTACCAGTAAGAATCAAAATACTGGGTGAATCGAAGCCGTATCTATTTCCTCGTTGAAATCGGGAAAAGATGCTAGCGCTTCATAACGAGTACAATGATTGCACCATTTCTTTAAATCTGAACCATTCCATCCTGGACTCCTTATATCATTGTACCATAGAATCAATAATATTTGCTAATTTCGGTTTTTATTGTAGCTGCACCAGAAGATCATTGTCACAGGGAAAGAAATGAGGAGATTGATAAAAAGGCAAGAAAGAAATTACTGCTTGCTAGTGCGCTATGCGTAATTTTTATGATAGCAGAAATCGTAGGTAATACATCCAACACATACGACACATAGAATACAACGAACCGCGTGCGTTTCGAAAGATTAGCAGAAGGTTCTGTAGTCGACTACTTTGAAATGAAACGATGAATTTCTCGTTTTCTTTTTTAGGTGGAGTCCTATCAAACAGTTTGGCGATTGCAACGGACGCTGCGCATTTATTAACAGATTTCGCCTCATTTATGATTTCCCTGTTCTCGATATGGGTTGCGAGCAGACCAGCTACAAGAAAAATGCCCTTCGGCTGGTATCGAGCGGAAGTGCGTATCACTTTCAGAAAAGCTTCATGCTTTAAATTGAGAAGAAATCATTTTTGTTAGAGAATCATAAGAATTGAAAAATTTGAATTTCGTCTCCTTCGCTTTAGTCGACCAGCGTGTATTAGAGATAAATATTAATTGTCACCTACAGGTAATAGGGGCTTTGACGTCGGTTCTACTGATCTGGGTAGTTACTGGAATCCTTTTTTATCTGGCGGTCGAACGAGTAATTCATAAAGATTTCGAATTGGATGTCAATGTAATGCTAATCACCTCTGCTGTGGGCGTCGCGATAAATTTGATGTTAGTAATGCGCTATGTTGCCTTAAAATCGCTTACAATTAACAGGTTGAATTGATCTCGTTGAATTTAAATAGAATCGACCTGACTTTGCTTTCGCAGAATGGGTTTATCGCTGCATCAGCATAGTCATGGCCATAGTCATGGCCACGGGCACGAACAGAAATCGAGTAGCAATACAGAAAATCCAATGACAGACGAAGAGGTCGATAGGACGAACATCAATGTTCGCGCCGCCTTTATCCACGTTTTAGGCGATTTCATTCAAAGCGTAGGGGTATTCATCGCGGCGTTGGTTATTTATTTCAAGGTGCGTATGCGTCAAATTTCATTTGTTTCTTTTATTTTATTATTTTAATAACGATTGCAGCCGGATTGGAAAATAGTCGACCCTATTTGCACTTTCCTCTTCTCGCTGTTAGTCATATTAACCACGGTCGCGATAATCAAAGATGTTATGAACGTATTAATGGAAGGAATACCAAAAGGATTTGAGTATTCCCAGGTGGAGAGCACGTTCATGCAGATCGAAGGTGTAGTCAAAGTTCATAATCTTCGTATCTGGGCACTCTCCTTGGACAAAACAGCGTTATCCGCGCATCTTGCGATTAGTAAGCATTCAATCACGTCTTTCTCTTAAGCATTTTTATCACGTTATCTTACGTCTATTATTGTTTAATGCAGAACCGGGAGCAAGTCCTCACGATATATTACGTACTGCCACGAGAAATATTCACGATAAATATAAGTTTTTCGAAATGACGCTTCAAATAGAGGAATTCGACGAGCGGATGGAAAACTGTAAACAATGCAAGGCGCTGTCCCAGTAAATGTACTACTTTTGCCTGGAAATTATTAAATGAAATCGATCAAAAAATCAAATCGTTTTGGCAATGATTAAATGACTCTTGCAGAATTCGTGCATCGAGCTCTCTCAAGAGTACGATCTCTCCTGCATAAAACTGACAGAAAATAAAGCTTATATCGAAATGATGTCTCAACCTCGCATGTATAATACTTATATAATATCTGTGAACGAATCAGCTGATCTTTAGCGAAAAATAAGTTGGTTCATCAAGGCCAACACTCTTTATCATTGTTATTTATTTTTAAGCGATTTACTAGATAAAATTGCGTACACTCAACTTAGCAAGGAGCAATTTATCATGTACTTAAACTATGCGTTCAGATTGTAAACCAAAGCACAATTATATTAACGCATGAAAGAAATTATAATACAACGCATGAAAATAAATTTTGAAATAAAAGAGAAAAAATTAACAATCTGAATATTTCTATTTTTCTAAATGCAATAGTATGATTCTAAAGATAATTCTAAAGCTAATAGAATGAAGAATTAGACTTCTTCACTTGCGTGACTTTAGAATCAAGTGAAAAAATACAGATGAAGGGAGGCGAAGATTTTACAAGATCAGAATCTATACATATGTAAATGTATGATTGATACAATCTGATTAATAAATGAATTGAGAATGTATCTTGTCATTTTTATTTGACGATCCTTGTACAAATCGCTAGTCCCATCAGTGGTCACTTCCTTTAAAGCCTGAAAAAGTCTGCGTAATTTTTATAAACAAAAGAGAAACGAATACACCATTCGGGACATAAGACCACCGATAGAAGTATCCCTCATTTTTAGAATGTAGCGTTCCATTACAATTATTTCTATTTTGCATGAAACATTAAAATTACGGAAAGCAATCCTAGCCCTCTATGCAATAGGAGGTTCGGTAATTTATTAAAAAAATTGTTAAATTCTAATTAATAAATCGATAAAAACAGATCATGGCACTTTTAATTTGCGACTCTTGATACAATGACCAATGGTCAAACAGTGGTCATCTGGTCACTACCATCCTTAGAATCACCCTAATAATCATTTATGGTCATCCGTAAATCGAAGAAAATCGAATTTGCAAATTGTAGATAAAAGAAATTTCGAAGTAGCAATTAACCAATCATTTATCAGTTCCGGTTGATTGCTTCTAAGCCGCGCGCCGTGCGCTCGCGCTCGGAACGTTCTTTGCTCGGCGGCCGTCGACGGGAGCACATCGGG
>SHCU01000093.1:142110-158095 GCA_004307685.1 Ceratina australensis
GAGTGGAGACGCTTAGCGGCCAATCTGTCATCTGACCTGTGTATGTTACGCGAGGTTACGCATGAGATCGTATAAGTTCTCGCTCATAACTTTTGTAAGAATTCTAACTTTTCGAGAAAATGGGTTCAGAATTTGAAGACTTATCAAAAGACACAGATATCACTTCGAAAATTCAACAATTTCGAGAGGCAACTTTAAGGATACAGGATACAGTTAAGCTTGCCTTAAATCCAGCAACGTATGAAACACTTTCAAACACAGATAAAATCGAATACAATCTATTGTTGTCTTATTGTTTAAACAGCATGTTTTGGATGTATCTGCGTGCGGAAGGTAAGATCTTATTTCCTGAATTTGAATTTATTGTCTGACCTTTAATTTGTAATCGTTTAGGAATTGATCCAGCGAAACATCATATAAGATCAGAAAATGAACGTTTAAAAAAGTCTATGTTAAGAGCAAAACAAATAAATGACAGAAAGACTCTAATGCCACGTATAAATAAAGGTGCAGCCAAAAGATTTGTTAGAAATGGATTATGGGAAATAAAGAAGAAAGATAAATAATATAAAAGTATTGAATATCCAAATGTAAATAGTTGGACATATAAACCACATGTAACTGACTTTATCGATACAATAATCCATTTTATATCATACTAAAATCATTACATAATTTATGTATGTAATAGAAACATTGTTGAACTTGTTATAATGAATGTTAACATGTAATAGGACATCATAGTTCAAACAATATTTTTTGTATCTTAAGTTTGACACATACATATGTTCCAAGAAAACTGAAATAAATTTATGTTTTATATAACCGAAATAAGAACTAATGATTTCTGAACCCTATATTGACTGGACATCTTTGTTACATTAAGAACTGTATGTCCTACATTTTTTATGTTGTATATTATTACGATTTGACACTTTACCTTGTTTACAATAAGAGTGACCAATGAGAAGCCTGTCACATGAGCATACAGTTATTAGATTTTGAACTTTTTTGTATCTCTCTGGAATTTTATTTCTAAGCATATAAAACTTCACATTGCAACACAGTATTTCAAGAAGGAAAATTACATATAAGTGAATCATATCAGTTCTACATAATATAAATATATAGCTCAAGTAATAGCAGTTCCAAATAAGTTGAAATGGATCAGTAAGTTATATTTAATATTTATAATTTGATTTTATATTGAGTTTCTATCATATCTGTATAAACAGGATGAACAGATGTTTTGAAGGATTAAGCATACAATCTCATGAAGCAAAGGATGAACATCTTGCTGGAAAAATTATTAGTATTATTGAAATGATTGACACAGTCATTATAAAACCATATTCACCAAATATCCTTCTAGATTTTGGAACACCACTGTTCTTAGCTGAGACAAATTCTCATAATCTAGAAGCAAAATATATATTGCTAGGCCACATAGATGATATTTTTGGACCTATTGGAGAACCTATGTATTCTGTGAACCTAAGATGTGATCTCAGAGATATAAAGAATATCAATACATATTGCTTTCTTGATAATCCAAATACAAGACGTGTATGTGTTGATCACATAATAGATAACATTTCTAAGAATGAAAAGTATAATGTTAGAATTATCTAAATTCTATTGTAAATATATAAATAAATATATGAATAAAGAAATTCATAAATTGCTATTTGCATTTGTCGTCTCAATAAAAGAATACTTAAATCCTACCAACAAGGCAAGGTTATAAATCGAATGCCGGAAAGTTTGGCAAAATCTTATGATTACGTTCTGAAAATGATATAGTACAGAATACTTTGCAAAGCACTCAGTCTCTATAATACTTTCACAAGAAGATGAGACAAATAGTCCCTGGCATTCACAGCAGATCTCAAAAGTAGCACATACATAGTTTATTACAATTATCAGTTGACAGGGTTGACAGTTGACGTGCCACGTTGGTCGAAGCGCTACCATCTGCTCACAACTGGTTTCGCTTCATTCATATCTCGTACCGTTATAACAAGTTAAAAACATGCTTCGCTATCACAAATTTGTGACACGTCCGCGTCTTACCGTAAATTTAAACATATCTTATTATTAATGTCGCCAGTTCAAACACTTGTAATTATCATTACGCAAATAGCATTTATTTTCTGACACTCGGAAAACAATCATTTTTTAAAACTATTTTATTACACATTGAATTATCTTGCTCGATCAAGTGCCACGTATATTGTACGGCGAAAGTGGAATAATATAATCATGTCAGGGGAAACTGCTGAAATTCCAAACAAACGAATGATGACGGTATGTTTTAAATAAAATGCATTTACAACGCATGGTGTCATTTATCTTTTATAATATTTAATTACACTGTACCCGCTAGTATTTGTTTTAAAAACTACTTTGTCTGTCTCGTGATCCTTCAATTTTTTAAATTTGAATTTTATTCTGGATTAATACAAACGAGAAAGGACTATCACTTATATTGTATAAATGTGTTATAAATATAATGATTATTTATTTTATAAGTTACGAAACGTTTCCAATGAATCCTATATGTAATTCTTTGATTTTAGACATGTAGCAATGTGTCGGAGCAGGCACATCATGTTTCAAGAGCAAAACGTGGACAAGCAATAGGCAGCGTAAGAGGTTTCAGGGGTTGTACAGTTTGGCTAACTGGTCTCTCAGGGGCAGGGAAAACCTCGATAGCTTTTCAAGTTGAAGCTATCTTAGTTAATCACGGAATCGCTGCTTATGGGCTCGATGGAGATAATGTAAGGAGTGGTTTAAACTGCAACCTTGGTTTCAGCAAAGAGGATAGAAAAGAGAACATAAGAAGAGTCGCGGAAGTAGCAAAATTATTTGCCGACAGCGGCCAAATTTGTTTATGCAGTTTCGTCTCGCCATTTGAGGAAGACCGTCAAATGGCAAGACAGATTCATAAAATGTCGGATCTACCATTCTTTGAAGTGTTTGTTGACACACCTCTTAACGTGTGTGAGGCTAGGGATACAAAAGGATTATACAAGAAAGCGCGACAAGGGACGATCAAAGGTTTTACTGGAATAGATCAAATGTATGAGAGGCCAGTAAATCCTGATTTGGTGGTAACCACCGAGGACTGTACTCCAGAAGAATCAGCCGCGACCGTTATTGATCTTCTGGAGAGACAGTGTATTATACCAGTACTACAAAAACCCTCAATGCCAATAAGGGAGTTGTTCATTCCAGAATCGCGGATAGCTTCTGCGAAAACAGAAGCAGCTACGCTTCAGAGCTTAGAAATAAATGAAATAGATGTGCAATGGCTCCAGGTACTAGCAGAGGGCTGGGCCTCGCCTCTTACCGGTTTTATGAGAGAGCATCAATATCTTCAGGTATTGCAAAGAACGTGTATCATAAATAATATAAAAGTACTAATAAAAATTTCTACTGTTATTACCGCAGATATAAACCAGTTGAATATTTTTAGACTCAGCATTTAAGGTGTCTCCTGGATGGTGACAAAGAGGTCAACCAATCTATTCCTATAGTTCTTGCGATACGTACAGAGGACAAAGAGCGTTTGGATGGACTGTCAGCATTTTCCTTGAAACACAAAAACAAGCCTCTTGCGATATTACGTAGACCTGAGTTCTATTTTCACAGAAAAGAAGAACGATGCGGTTGGCAATTCGGCACAAATAACTTAAACCATCCATACGTTAAAATGATTTACGAATCTGGAGATTGGCTAGTAGGCGGAGATATAGAAGTCATACAAAGAATTAGATGGCAGGATGGGCTAGATAAATATAGATTAACGCCGAATGAAATCAGAACGAAGTGCAAAAAAATGAAAGCCGATGCAGTGTTTGCGTTTCAACTTCGGAATCCTATACATAATGGTCACGCGATGTTGATGCAGGTACATTCATCAATTTCATACATGTTTCCTATAGTTTAGTGTAAAAGGTATTGATACTATCTGCACCATATATGTATAAAATAATAGTTCCTTTTCTGTAATAGAATACGAGAAAACGTTTGTTAGAAGAAAGGGGTTTTAAAAATCCTGTACTGTTGTTACATCCTCTGGGCGGTTGGACGAAAGACGATGACGTACCATTGCATACAAGAATTCTTCAACACGAAGCTATATTCACCGAAGGTGTTTTAGACGCAAATTCTACTTTGTTAGCAATTTTTCCGAGCCCAATGATGTATGCCGGCCCAGTAGAGGTAAAAATGATAAATGGAATTAAAAGGGAAATTAGATGTACGAATAATCTGCTCGTTATCAGGTACAGTGGCACGCGAAAGCTAGAATGAACGCGGGTGCCAACTTTTACATCGTAGGAAGAGATCCTGCGGGTATACCGCATCCAAATAGGAATGCAACACCTGATGGAAATTTATATGATCCTACTCACGGGGCCAGAGTTCTAGCGATGGCGCGGGGCTTACAATCGCTAGAAATAATACCGTACAAGGTTGCAGCGTACGATAAGAAACATAAAAGAATGGCTTTTTACGATGAGAAACGGAAAGAGGATTTTGAATTTATATCAGGAACTAAAATGCGCAGTGAGTATCATGTAGAGAACTGACTTATTACCATTTATGTAGAACTGACTTATTACCATTTATGAATTTATATTATTTTCTAGGTCTGGCAAAAGCAGGCGAAAGTCCGCCTGACGGTTTCATGTCGCCTAAGGCGTGGTTTGTACTAGCGCAATATTATCGAAATCTAGACAAATGAAAACTTACTGCAAACATTTTAGAGCTTACTAATACTAAATTTTTCCTCGAGCTACAAGAACTATTTCTAATAGCATAATATGATTAATGTGCAAATTTAATGTTACTATGCAATTTGTATATTTTGTACATTTTTCTTGTATAGTGACTTCAGTATTCGCCTTTGAATTAGGTAAAATTAATCTCCATTTACATTTATTTTTAACGTATGTACATACACGTATACGTTAATTTTATATCTTTACATACAAATATATATATATATATTTTTTGCGTGCAAAAAATTTTATAAGAACGTAACACAATTATTAGACCTACTAATAACAATGTACATATAGTACATTATCCTACAGCGAAAAGCATTCTGTACAATTTTAATGAAAATCTAACGAGACGCACTTGTGTATAACGAAACTACGTGAATATTTATAAGTATTTTTATAAGATATTAAATATATGGAGTCTTTTATTGCTATGATAAAACGTGAGTACTTACAAATGAGTTGGAAGTAAAAAGGAACTGAACATTATTGTGCAACTTATTACTGTAATATACAATGAATAAAAATTTAAATAATTATGCAATACGTCAAGAGTGAGTTTTAAATCCTTTAATGAACCGTGTACAAAAATTATCGTTATGATTATAAGTGTAATGATTTCGAATGCGACGAACGTTAAACAATTAAAATTTTTACCTAAAAATTAAGATGATGCGAACGTTGCTTATACTTAATCTGTGCTTGAATTAACGTTTGTCGTATAACATGAAACTTGACAGCAAGCTTGCTTCACCCTTTAAGCATATGTATAAAGATGCAAGAATTATCTCGAGATATAAAGAACGCAGGGAATACCAAAAATGTTATTTGAGAATTTTTTCTGTAACTCATTACAATTTATAAACTACGAGACGTGTGGTTTTATGTAAATTAAAAAAATGAGGAATACTTATTAATATTAACAATAAGGAGAGTAACAAGTGTTAGCAAATGGAAAAACAACAAAACAGGATAATAATAGATTTCAGACAATCATAAACGATTTATAAGCAGGCATGTGATTATACAAATACGATATCAGCTTTATTAGTAATGAAACTTTGTATTTATATCAAATAAAATACTTAATAATTTTCTTTTTATATAGGTTCGTACAAAATACTTTGTGTATCATTGCTACAATGGTATTTATACTAGAACAAAATATTCTGTGTTGCACAGCACAAATGAAGATAAGAACTTGACTTATCAATTTTTTTAAAATCCTAAATATAAGATATTTAATAAGTATTTTTTACACGTTAAAATATAATCTTACAAAACTTCTATGTAGTGGACATCTTTTTAACTTTTAGATATATCATTGTATTTACCCAGCACAGGCATGGGTTTTCTTCATTATGCTAGTATTTAATTAGAAATTTTTCATGTTTTTACAAAAAGTGCATAATCCTATATAAACAACAGGATATTTACTCTGTTTATATTTAAGTAATAGATATATGAATGCCAACGAATATAACAGTGTAGAAATAAATTTACAAATATTCATGCCTGTCCTAGTGTAAGAAATATGTATATATTAAAGGGAAAGGAAATATACACATTTAGAATATGTTTAAGCCGGGTCTATCAGGAATGTGATCTCAATAACTACTCTATTGATATAATATATACCAAATAGACAGTTCCTGTTTAAAGTTATCATTAATAAAATGTACGTTTCTTATTTCTTCTTTTTTTTACAAAGCGTTACATCACTGATAGAGGAGGATGTTTCATTAATTTTAATTATTATACATAATGGATGCCGTAGCTAAATTGACCTCTGTGTTTGTCTCGGACAGATCAGGCAAAGAGAGCATCACTGGTATCACTTGTATTTTGCCTGAATCATCTTCTTGTTGTAAATGAACCACAGTACCAGATTGTAATATCTCGTTCGTCATTATTTCGTCCGTAATAATTTCTGCAGGTTCGATGTTATCTTCAGTCACCTCCTCCGTATAAACGGTATCTTCCATGTTCATTATAACTTCAGCTGCGTCCGACGCCTCTCTAGACGTTTCTTCATACTCCTGACAAAGTGAGAATTTAATTTTACATGAATAGGATGTATAAAAATTCTACCATTTTGATCATACAATTATTCTTACCTGTTCATATACTTGTTCGTATTCCTCTGTTATTTCTTGTTCTTCAAATTTCACCATTTCTTGCTCCTCGAATTTGACTATCTGTTCCTCCTCGAACTTGACTATCTGTTCCTCCTCGAACTTGACTATTTGTTCCTCCTCGAACTTGACTATCTGCTCCTCTTCAAATGCCTGTTCGCTGGTTTCTTCCTGATATTCGCCTTCGACAGCCTGAGTCTCAGTATTAGACAAAGCTTCTTGATCTTGATCAGAACAAGATGAGTCCTGTCGCACTTTTGATTTTATGTTTCGACCGAGAACTATTCGTTTGAATCCTGATCCCCCTAGACTCTCGTGTCGTCTTTCGTGCTTATTTTTATCACCTAAATATTTAAAACGTTGCCTACATACGCTACAAGAGTACGGTCGCTCATTGGTGTGAGTTCTTTCGTGACATACAAGGGCACTAACTTGTTTGCATCTCCATGGACAATATCTACACTGCAATGGTCTTTCGTCGCTGTGCCGGTTCTGATGATGTTTTATCAACTGTATCTTAGTCTTTAAATTAAAACCACAGATCTCGCAGGTGTACGGTCTTTCCTCGGAATGGGATATCATGTGGGTCTTCAACCTGAGTTGGTTGACGAACCTCTTCGGGCAATGCGGACACGGTAAAGTTCCCTCCAGTCTGTTGTGCGTGATCATCATATGATGTCTCAATCTAACTTCGGAAGTAAACGTCTGCTCGCAGTCCAAACATTTCATGGGATCTTTCTCCATATGTGTGTTCTTGATATGTGTCCTCAGAATCATCTCCGTCTTAAACGTTTTGTTACAATGATGACAGGATGCCCTCTTCTTTTCCGTAGATGATCCGTCCACCTCTTCCTTAGGCAACGACTCATTGTGAATGTGAGACATGTGCCATTCCAGTGACCTGGTGGAAATCATCGACCTGTTGCATATGTGACAAGTATACTGTCTACCATCCTTGTGAACTCGATTCCTGTGTATAACGAGAGTCGACTGATTCGGGAATTTTTCGCCACACACCTGACACGAGCATTCCTTCAACCCTCGGCTATCAGATTTCTCGTGTACCCTCATATGTAGCCTCAAACCGTCCCTTCTATTGAAACCAACTCCGCAAGTATCGCATCGGTATTGACGTTGATCCTCGTGGATTCTCACATGCTGTTTTAAAGTCGAACTATTTTTAAACATCTTATCGCAATGGGGACATTGAATGGTGTATGCCTTGTGAGTGTGCATATGTTTCGATAAGCTGTAGAAAGGTACCAGTTTATGGCATACTTGGCATTCTCTTTTATTACCTACAGGTTGATGTTTACGTATTCTGTGGTGTCTGAGGCTCGCAGGGTTCTTAAAATCCGCACCGCAATCTTCGCAGAGAAATGCTCTTAGCGTTGTATGGACAGATTTCAAATGAAAACTAAGCTTTTGTTTGAATGCGAATTTCTTGGGACATTTTGGGCATTGATATATTTTCTCCCAGCTCATGTGCTGCGTCTTTACATGCTGATCCAATGTACTTTGATGCTTGAACTTTTCGCCGCACACGTCGCACAACTGTCCAAACATGCTGTCATAATGTTTTTGTTCATGCTGACGCTTCTTCCCTTTAGAGTCTAATATTATACCGCAGTATCTGCATAGCAACTTTTTAATGCACAGCATGTTATGACTTCGTTTTGCCTTGTTTGTTGGGAATTCCTCCATGCAATCTTCACAGAAATGCATGATCTTGTAATCATGCCTTTTCAAATGTTCCTCAAGAACTTCTTTCGATGCAAACGTCTGTGGACAATAATCGCACTCTAGATAATGTTCCTCAGGAATATAATCCACCGGGTGACTTTCGTCTATTAAATCGGGTAAATTGTTCTTAAATATAGTATTATTTCTATCCTCATATAACGATATTATATCTTCGTCCTTTAATCTTGTAATAACAATTTTACGTTGTTTCAGATAATCCTGAAAATCCTGCAGGTTCTTCTCCTTCTCGCCTAAAATCCTAGCCAATTTTTCTATATTCCCTTCAGTGTAGGATTCATCTAACTGCTTTTGAAGAGACTCTTTTCTCTTCTTTGCTTCTTCCCATTTTGATTTAAGTTTTGACAAATGCAACAGATATTCTTCGGTAGTTCCATGGGATTTGTCATTGGGAGACTGTTCTTTAGCTGAATCTACGGATTCTGAGACATCGCTCTCAATTGTGATAACTGAATTTGCAAATTGACTGTCGTCGTTTTTATCGATCTGCGTGATCTCGGCAGCAGCAGCCGAATCGTGTTCAGTCTTAAGCGTCGGTTTCTGTTTATCTTGACCTTCATTGCGTTTGAAATAACGGTTATGAGATTCTTCAAGCTTTAAAGATTCTGATATGGAGTTGTGACCACCTAAAACCTTCTCTCGTTTCTTTTTATATTCTTCTATTTGCTCTTCTATAATCTGTTCTCTCATTTCCGTCTTTTTCGTACGATCTGGAAATAAATCTTTCTCCTTTGTAGTCATTGTCTCATATCGTTTTAAAATCTTCTCCACTGGAGCAATATCAAAACCTTTCTTGACTATCAATTTTTCATCTTTTTTATCCAATGGCTTATTCATCTTCTTAACTTTCACTAGCAATAATTCGTTCGGTTTCGAGCCTTTTACAGTAACGTACATGATCCCATCTTCTTGATTGGTATTAAGATTCAACGGATTATTTAAATCTAATTTTTGTACTTTAAAATCCTTAACATTCTTATCGGAATCATTTTCCACCTCTTCTGTAGACTCTTTTTTAGATTGGGATAATAAACGACGTTTTAATATGTTCGGTTGTTTCGTTTCTTTTGTAGCTTCGACTCCGGATTTAGCAACAGCATGCGACGCGGCATCGTTACTATCGGTTTTGTCAACTTTTATGTACGCGTTTAGACCAGCATCAAGCCTGTATGAGGCTGGACTTACATCACTAGTTTTCTTACCGAGAACAAAATTGTTATCAGGAAGCAAGACAAATTGTTTTATATTTTCCTTTGGTTGGATGTGCCGCCGTTTAGCATTCGGTGCTTCCAATTCATCATCAGACTCCGCAGCATCGGAAGTGTCTGGTTGAAAAGGTGGGTCGTCTGGATCAAATTCTTCAATCGAATCATTATCATCACTGCTTATATTAATAATAACATCTTCAAAAATTGCAGCTTCACCCTTAGCAATAGGTTTCTCAGGTTCCACTGTAGTTTTCTCATCTACCGTCTGTTTGACTTCTGTTTTCTTCGTAGAAGAACTTATAGATATATCTGTCAGCTTCTCATTCTCCTTACTCGTAGACAGATTTGCTTCATCAGGAATTACAATAGTCTCCATTTGTTTCTCTGAAGTTCCTGTCACCTGCACTTTGCTTGCTACTGTATTCTTCATTGCTGTATCAGCCAAAGTAAAATGAATGGATTTCAATTTAACTTCCGCCTTCTTTATTTGCATAAAAAATTTATAACTCATCTTTAAATCACATATACAGTCCATGCATATCTGAGTCGACAAACTATCATGTGGATTTATTTCCTCCAAGTGTTTAATTTGTTGACTCAATCTCATTTGATTACCCTTTTCACTGAAGATATCCACCAGTGGAACTTTCAACCCAGCACAAGTTCTGCAATATTTTTTTAATTCTTCTCTTGTTTGTTCCGTTATCAACACCTTCTTTTGTGTAGACTTTTTATTGTGTAAAGAGATCTTAGTTAATTCATTCAAACGATTTGTATCATGGGATAACAGTTTAACACGAGGAGTGATTTTCTTTAACTCATTTATATTCTTAATTTGACCAAATGTCTCTTTGGTCGTTGTTAATCCAGATTTCTTCGATTTATACACTACCTTGGCATCACTGTCACATTCGATTTTAATATTATTAGAAGCATTATGTAATTTTACTTCGCTATAATTATGATCCTTGTTATTAACTTCGATGTGCTGCATCTTTGATTCAATAATTTAAGATCTTTCCATTATATTTCAAACCAGTATGTACAAAACTTTCATGATCTACAAAAAAATTATTAATTAGAAGATAAAAAGTATGAGGATAGAACAAGGAAGATAAATAATTTTATTTACCTGATATATAACAAAAAGAATAATTAATCCTATTCGTAACATTACTTCTATGCTTTATCTCTGCGATACTTCTTCTTCTTTCTATAATTTTGTACAAAGCTATAGAACATTCCAATGTTGCAAGCTTAATAGTTTGTACAAATATACAATGAAACAAAAATTTTACAATAATAAAATAATATTATTATTAATTGTAGTGTATACTGATGTTCACACATTTAGATTCTTAAATTCTCACTGTCCAAGGTGCTCACGTTTTCTTCCTTCAAAAATGAATAAATTTGTGTTTTCATCACAAGGTGAATAGAAAAATATGATATTTGCAGTGCTGCAGGTACTCATTTTTCATTTAAAAATGAGGTTAAGTGAATACAGTCGTAACGTGTCTGTAGTCCCCTCTTTAAACACGCCGCAAACACGATCAATACGTTTTGCATTAGATTCTTCAATTTATTAATTTCACCTGGCACAATAATGTTTAGCGGGCAGGAGCAATAACGTTATTCAAAAGTTTTTCCAAACTCTGTGTTCAATGGGAATTTCGTCGTAACGATATCTAGGTGGCGCAATATAATGGCGCCTGTAGCGTTACGTTATTTTCGGCCTACACAACAGGCATTCTACAGTTCCCGAAATTCATGACCAGCATTCGATAGCCATAGGATATTTTCTCTATAACTCGTTATTACAATGGACCCGTCATAGACCACAATCTGAGAGGCGTAAGATGCAAGTTCCGCGACAGAAAACGAGCGCAATCCGTGAACACTTTGCTGCCTGCTTGATGCGAACGAAAATTGATGCCACGTTCAACTGTCGTGTCGTGCCTCTGAAATTCCTTTACCGAAGCCGCGACCAGCTATGACGTTGCTCGTGTTTTGTAATGGCTGCAGCTACTATGTCTTGTAGGCAGGTCTTGAGATTCTATAACTTATAAAACGAACCGTAAATCCAGCCGCAAATTTGTTTTAATACCGACTAATTACAGTGTATGCAACTACTGAAATTCGATTGTTTTATAGTTTTCTAATTCAGTAATAACAGTTTCGTCATGCCAGTGCCGATGCATGAGACCGCGAATAATTCGAACTGTCGAATAATAAGGTATGAGTTTTATTTAATTTGAGGTTGAATTTATTTTACAACTGCAATTACACCGTCTTCGTAATAATCGAGTCAATTAACGAGGACGTTCTTATTAATTTCAATGGACATTTAACTTGGCAGATTTTATGTAGACTAGATTTTATGAAAATTTAATAAATATGCAATATTCAAGCTAAATTCGTATCACACTGATTAAATGATGGAAAGGAATTCTTTTGATTTTTAAATTTCCATTGAAATTTCAGTTTTGTTTGGGAGCCTTATCTAATTCTGATATAATAACATCTTAAAGGATTCTGGAACTTTAATGATCATAGGAAAATGCATTTTCCTCAATAATTGTTTATTTTAAAGTGCATTTTTTATAATATACTATATATTTCATTCCAAAAAGACATAACATACTTAAAAACATTAAGGGTATTTTAAAGAAGAGATGTATCAGAATCAGTGCATCTTCAAAAAGTCACATTCTTCCAAGTAATACCTAAACTCGAAACAGACTAATAAAAATAAGGAACTTTGCAGATGTTATAAAAAGATTTTAGATCATGACATATTGCGTTTTGTATATATATATATATTCCATAATGATGTCCCACTACCTAAAATGTTGTTATTTAATGTAAAAATATATTTTATAATCATGTTCAGAAAATATATATATCACGATTATATCAATATTCTCATATATCAAAGATCATAATAAACAGATTAAGAATCTATAGAAGTATAACAGTTGCATAGTATTTGATAATATTCAACAATATTAGTTATACTTAACATAAAGTGTTTCTTGTAATAATACTGGCTTCACCTGGTGAATAGTACGTATTTAGGAACGGTCATGTTTTCATTGATAATACTGTTTCTTTTCTCACGAACAATACCCTTAGTTTTAAAGATGTAACATCCTCTTTTCAAGCTCAGATTCGTTTAACAAAATTAACTTTGTGCTCGAGTAACATATTGTTCTCCGGTGGCAATGCGAGACATGCTCTTAAAATATTTTCAATTGCGGCTCGTTGTCTGAATAATGCATTAACAACCGGTGTTCCACGAGGCACTAACGGTGCTTTGCAAAGATACGACAGTATAGATAGTACGCTATGAAATTCGGTGAAATCGTCGTCCGTATCTGCTACTTTAAATGTAATACGCGAACAAATTTCTGCCAGGAGCACTAAATCCAAGATAATCGGACTGGCCAATAAAGAATCCTCACAAGTGTTATGTACCACGATCGTGTTGTGCCCTCCGAGCAGTATCTCAGACGTATATTCATCCATCGCTCGTTTACTATCGCCTAAAAGAGACAGAAAAATGAAATGAATCTTTAATATTTACTGTGTAATAAAAGGTTTACATCTATTCTCCGATACTTACCAACATATGGAACGTATTTAATAACAACGCAATGATCTGGTTTCTCTCCGGGTTCGTAAAGAATTTTATTTGACTGTACCATATCATCTACGACGTTGCTTTTTGATATCTGAAATAGTAAAATTTCATTGTGGGATCGAACTGCAAATTAGTATTTTTTAATGAAGTTTACCTCTTTAGATCGAAATTGTTGGGGAGCAGATAAATTATATCCATCGTTATTTCCAAGGTGATTGTAGCTAACAATCGATACTGGCTTGATACCCGCAGACACTAGAAAGTCCACAAGCACTGATTTCAATTTCGTTTGCCCAGATTTAAAGTCATCACCGCCGATAAATGTTTTGTATTTCTCTGCTAATTCAATTGCTCCTGGTACAAATGTATTTTGGGGGGATCCGTTTAGATATGTACACTGAAAGAACCAAACGTAAAGATCGCGAAAATGCTATTTTTGAAAGCGGAAGAGAGAATATAATTCTGCTTACTCCTTCCAAAGCTGCTGCAACAGCAAACACTGTGCTTGGACTGATTTCCGAGTGATCGTTTTTGATAGCGTTCAGCAAATTTTCCGCTGTATCGTTTACACCTGGGATTATTTCTGAGAATCGTTCTGTGTTTGCAGTCCACAATATAATCACTTGATCCAATTTCTTCGAGGCTTTAAATTCAGCAATATCTTTTCTAATTTGTTCCAGCTGCTTGAATTTTGTACCAGGAATAAGATTATTGGCCCTCTTTTCCTACACATATAAAAATATATAAAAATATCGAATAAAATAGAGTACTAAGAGTAATGTAACAGAACAACTAAGTACTTGATTAGCAGCAATGAAGTCAGGATAGTATATGCTCTTCCTTGGCTTCATATGAACCATATGCTCTATTAACTGCTTCTGTAAATTAATGTCCAGCACTTTCGCACGTTGCATAGCATCAGCCAGATTCATGTTCGAAATGTCCCAGCCATCAATCTCAATATCATCTGGATTAACCATTGGAAGCATCCAAGACATTGGAACATACACATCTTCTTTATCTCCTTTGCCTAATCTCACAGTAGATGCTTGAACCAAGGATCCATACCTAAAATTAAAATGAATAGCTTGTAAAGACAAGGCATCCATTCATTTTTGAATAGATCCGATTTAGGATGTTTGCTGAATAGAAGTATTAAAATTATCATAATTACCAATTTGCTTTTTGAATGCCATTCTTTGTTTCCCATGATAGTTTGAGTTTATTTGCTATCAATGCTGCTGTAATAGTGGACCCATTATTCCCACCCCATCCTACCAACATCAATCCAAGTTTTGGAACATTCAGCTGAGTTCTAATTAATAATTTCGTCGTTACAGGTGTCACCTATTGTATATAATAATAACAGCCGTTTATAATCTGAATATATTCAAGCGGAACTGTTTAAAACAAATAATATTACACGTAGTAATTGTTAATATTTGTATCCAAGGTATTTTTCAGCTAGTACAACACAGTGGTGTACAATATATATACCGTGGAATAGTGGAATTTTTATTTTGAGAAATTCGAAAAAGTCATTTCCAAAATTAAAATTCATATCGATAGGAGCAGCTCATTTTTCTACTCTATTACATATTTTGTTCCTTTCCCCTAAAAAAGAATTTTTATATATATATACAAAATCTTAAGGATTTACATCTTTTTATACGATTTTTCTAAAAAATTCTTCCAACCTTAAATGTATTGCATTAAATTATAGTAAATATTAGCGCCATTTCCTAATGAACAAAACTTTTTAAGTAAATATAGTTTACAATTTTGTTGGATTCCGGGTAAGGGAATTAAGCACAACACTTATTTTAAGGAACTACTTTATTCTAAGACGGTTAGATCTGCGTTTCGGTACTGACTGCTGAATTCTGATCTCTCGTGGCAGAGGCGTTGCTTATATATTGTAGGGTAAGGGGTGTCTGACTAAGGGTACAGAGGTCAGTGGATGAGTAAAGGGACGAAGGACAGGATCGGTAATCGGGTACAAAATGGCTAGATGAGTTGGGGTTTGCTATGACTAGGATGTTTGCGATGTGATGAGTCTTACGGTGTGTGTTGGAGATAGGTTGGTTATACAACAATTTTCTTGTCTACTAAACAATTCCGCAATACATATATGTATATGTACAGTTGTTTATATATATAACTTCCGACTCGTGCTTATAATTGTGGAATATGGAATTAAGAAAATTCATGTTATCTTTGTAAACGATGTTTCTTAAATAATCTCATTTCTTTTTTAGTAACGAATAAATAAAGCTTCTTTTCGAATTCCTTTATTTATTGACTACTGAAGTACGAGGGGAATGCGGGTACGTTTAAAATGTTTTCCCTCGTACGTAGGAAAATTTTCAAGCGCATGAAATCATGCAGAAATTTTTTTAATAAACCAAGTAAAAATCCTTGCACAGGGAAAGAACAAGTATGGACCGA
>SHCU01000093.1:160635-171133 GCA_004307685.1 Ceratina australensis
ACGTCCACAAATTCATAAACGTGGAGTACGGATTTAGAGAACAACGTGTCAATACGTTTTGTGGTTCAAATTATGATGGTTAACCGGTCTGTGAACCGCTCAATTACATCACGTGTAGCTGGAATGCATAGATTGTTTCAATCAATTGGCACTCGGTCGGGTGCCTCTGGAACTTTCGTATGTAATGGGAGAATTATGTTGCCAGGCCGTTCGTAAGACGACCCTCGACGTACGATTATGAACCGTAATCTGTTTACAAAGGCTGATTTTATCCGAGTCAACGTTTTATGCGACCCGCTTTGCTTTCATCCGGAGAAACGGGCGTTATATTAACTATGCGCACATATAGTTCTGTTTTGAATACAGCTGTATCATTAGCCAAATAATTTTATCTGGACATTCGTTTTCCTTCGCTACCGTAAACAACGTGTATTGAGAAGTATTCCGGATCGATACTCCTGGAATATGACGCCGATAACAATCAACTCTTTGCCATTATCACTCGGGCTTAATATCGTACCCATGGTACCTCGGCAACAGGCTTCTTACTATATTTATGTTATGAACAATCTTATTTTCATATGCTTGACTTAATGTATAAATGATTTTTGATTATGCTAAAATTAATGGAAATAAAATCTTATAAGAATACAGCATTTAAATATTTAGTATAATATATTATATTACACGTACCATGTATATATTTGTGTAAAATGCTATGAGTACCAAATGCCAAAATTTATTCATTCAATAGCTTTGACTATTTAGAAATAGTTATTACCGTTAGCAAAGCGTTGAGGATTACCACGTGTTCATGACTGTACGTATAAACTACGATAGTGACACATTTATTGCCATCTTATGTTATGAATTGTAAATGCCACAATATATTTAACCATTTTGTATAACGTTTGCAAAACGTTGGGAATATCACGTGTAGATTATTGTATGTACATGCAAAGTACAATAATGCCCTGCATTTACTATGTTTCCAATTGATTGGCGCTATTTTCTGCCTTGTCCTTTGCCTACAAAATTTGAAAATTAATTACAATTTAGAGCTGTGTAAATCTTGAATTTGTAGATAGAAGTCTATCAACGATTCAGTCCATTGTTCGCGAAGGGTAATAAGTTGAACTCCGTCCAATAACTCCAATACATACTTAAACTAAATAATTGAAGCGGAATTGGGACCTGTGGGAGCGAAGAACGTCGTGTACGCTCCAACATAATGGCCGTTATCATCGCATACGTGGGCGTATACTTATGTATGTACGCTCACATAGAATTCTTTTAAGTTGTGATTTTATGAAACGATTCTATTATTCAAAGATGTCTACATAAAACGCATTAAATGAACAACTGGTTTGCTGTTTACTTATCTTTACGAGATTAATACATTTTTAGAACGAAACATTTAAAAGATAATACTTCGTTGCAAACGATTAAAATCAGTTAGCCGGCGCGTCTTGCTGTAGAACCTCGTTTTGTAAATGCACAGATTAATGTTGATATCAATGTCTATTTTATAATCGTCAGATATGAAGGAAGCATAGGCAAGATGTATAAGAACGGAATGGACATAAAATTGAAGTAAAAATGAGCTTAACCAAAATGTGAAGAAATATAATGACCATTCTCCCTCGTTAGATACATTCATGTACAACACAAAATGATCTTGTGTAGTTATATACAGATATGTAATCTAATAAGTGATAGTAAGCAACTTCACAACGTGAATGAAGCTGCAAATTTAACATGACGACCAGCGTGGGAAGTTCTTGAGCATGCGTACATTGTCTATTTTTGAGATATTTAACATTCAATATTTGGTTACTAAGGAAAAAATGTAACAATTAGACGCACTTTTCTTTAAATTCTGTATGTCGAAAAACTCAAGTAAGTCACTCTACTAACGATTAAACAATTTTTTTAATATAAGAGTAATAACCTGGAGAAAAGAGATTCTCTTTGTTCCGTATTCTTTCATATGATACTTCGATCGTGCAAAGGTCTTAGAAATCGTGTAAAAATCGAGTGGAAATAATTCATATGTTTGCTGTAAATAAATATGTTAAGTGTTATGGATTCATGAAAATGAGGCTTAATGCTCAGATACAGATGTGTGCTATATGTGTCAGAGTCAAGAAGTGCCGAGAGTGAGCGTACGCAGGATACAGGACGTGTGTGGAAAAATTAGACAGCTACCTGTGATATCCAGAGAATAGTTTCGTAATAATAAGTGCAAGATATTCTTATATTTCCCAATTGTTTCACATGCAGTTTCATTTCCGTTTAAAAGATTTATTTGATTGCCCGAACACGTGTTCTCGCCGCAACTTTTACCTCCTATTCCACTCCTTCTAATAGTGCGTAGAAACAGAAATAAAATGAAATATTGGTCAATTTTATTATCATTATCTCATTCATTTAAATTCTATTATAAAAATATAGCAATTTCTTTTGATATTTGAGTGAAGTCACAAATCCAACGTGGCGACCCAGGCGGGAACACAGTATATGTATTACCTCCTATTCCACTCCTTCTAATAGTGCATAGAAACAGAAATAAAATGAAATATTGGTCAATTTTATTATCATTACGTTTATCTCATTCATTTAAATTCTATTATAAAAATATAGCAATTTCCTTTTGATATTTGAGTGAAGTCACAAATCCAACGTGGCGACCCAGGCGGGAACACAGTATATGTATATTTGATACATTCGCTCTACCACAGACATAGGAATAATTCGTATGTCTATGTTCGCTACCAATAAGGAGTGGGTCGCGCGCGACGATACGTTAAACGTCAAAGATTTCATTGGCTCGAGAAATTCTTGGCACGCGTTCGGGCCAGTACTTCTTATATTATTGACAAAATTATTAGACATATCTAAATTCGTTTTTCTATCGAGGTTCGCGATTGGCGTTACTATCCGTGCGGTTTCAAGCATTTAATAATGCTCAATTTGTCTATAGTTCGCCAGTTAAATGTCCAGTGGGATTCGAGTGCTGTCAATGTTAAGACCCGTGCCGTGAAGTAGGTAGTCGCCATCTTTGCGACCGTGTCGCATCCCTCGATCCCGATCTGGCCCATCATATGTTCCGCGCTACCTTTATGTAGTGATCGAAGAAAAAAAATCGTCGAACGTTGGTTGCCCGTCGAAAGGATTAAGCACTCGAACGGATTTACGCTCGGGGCCGTGCTGTGAGTGTAGGACAGCGGTGCAGGCGAAAGTGGGTGGAACGCATGGGGTTTACGTTATCCTGGGCCTCGTTACAGTACGCGATAAGGGAGATTTCGGCAATTGACAAGTGACGCAACAAGAGTTCGTGTTTGACTATCATCGCGGTGACAATAGATTTAGATCGTTAAACGAGCTCCGATCGGCAGTCCGTTTATTATATACCGGCGTTGATATACCCGTTGTAGTGTGTGCTCCTCTGAAAATCATTTGGCGGAAGGAAAAATGAGCTGTCAACGTAACGCTGGTAAGATCACAGTGCCGGACGAGTTGCGGGACGTACTGTTGGAGTTCACGATCAGTTATCTGTTGGAGCAACCGGTGGACATTATCGACTACGCTGTGAATTTCTTCACGCAACTCCGGGAAAACCGTAAAACACAGTTGATTCAAGCCCCTGCGCATACCCCCTCTTCTACGCCGGACGAGTCCGTCGACGAAGGTAAGCTAGATATTTTCATTCGGGATGCGACTTCCACTCGCATCGAGTATTCCTAACGGAGCTCTGCGACGTACCTGAGCACTTGTTTTATATCGTTTCGATTTCGGAATTCGATCCGCATTCCGCGCGCACGTACTTAAGTATTTGAACGCACGCCTGGTGTTTAGTTTCATCGATCAACGAGTTTAAAAAAAGAGGATTCGCGAAATGTGTACGACAATGGAAACAGGTACGACTTTTCCCGCTCTCTACCATCTGTTCAAATTCAAAATTGTCTCCATTTTATTTGGCCTCAAAGAACGGTAGCCGCGTTATAAAGAGATGAAAATGTTATTTGAAATATCAAACTTATTTCACCTTTTGCAGAGCCACCGGTTGGGAGGTTCTCGACAAGACGGAAGAGTATTTTCGCAGAAACATACAATCCGGAGGAAGATGAGGAAGACGATGGAATTAAGGTGCGTTTTCCAGTTTCCAAACTTTCCTAATTATTCCCAGCGATATTTAATTTCATCCACTCTGTTTTTATATACATTCGCTTGTACGCAGGACAGAGTAAATTAGATAAAAAATTAGATAGGATACACAAGGACGTAAGAATCATTAGTTTTAATATGAATTATTGTAGATGCAAATATTTTAAGTCGATGCCTCCCCGGGACTTACGCTTCTAATTGAGTTTTTAGAATTAGTTTCGACTCTGAACTTTGTTATTGTACCGTGGGTAATCGATTGATATTTTACAGACGATACAATTGGATCGATCGCGATGCGGAGAACGATTCGCTATAGAAGTAGTTATTTTCTTTGAGTTCCAGTCGAAAGGACCAAAAAGTAAACCCTTTATTCCGGTAGATTGGAACGCGATGAAGATAGGGTTAACGCGTGATTCGCGTAAAAGAGGGTACTCGTACACCGACACATGCATCGTGTATATAAAATCTAAATATGGATGTTTTATGATTCGTTCGAATAACAACACGGGCCCTCCGATCGGCTTCGAGAGACGCGGCCCGGCGAGACCGTCCGGTAAATGTTTCGCCGATCCAAGCACGCGTTCGGTGTGTACCGCGCGCGCGACGCACAATCTAGGAAGCAAGCGCGTCTTTATTTTTTCTTTTTATCTTAACACCCAGGGTATTCAGGCTGCGCGGGTGACGAAACGGGATGATTTACTTTGCTCGGCGATGCGAGCGATGTACCTTTGTGACGTCAGAGCGCGTGTTCGATAACCTGCTACCGACGTGACTTACATATACACGAGATACGTGTACGTACATGTACACGTGAACGTGTACGTGAATGAGAAAGAGGGAGAGAGACTATGGAACGCACCAGTAAACTCTCGCCGGGATCGTAATGGTGGAAAGCATTTCAAAAGGCGCTGTTGATCTTAATTATCGGCTAACTTGAACTGTTAAAATCTGATCGGAGAAGCTTGTTCTAATATTCCTGTATAACGATTAAATCGAATTGCCTATTTATCTCGTCGCGAAAACGTAAAAAATATTGTATCATAGGGTGAATAAGACCTGGAGGTTCTCCGTGAATCGCTTATATTGGATCCGATCAAGGCTATCGATATTTTCTCAGGCGTAACCACGTGTCTTTTTTTATATAGATGCATATGTGTTTTATTGTCGAGCTATTTGATTAAAGCAAGGCGAATCGATCGGTTCTCGTGTGAGGAGAGCTGATACGATATGCTCGAAGTAATTGGAGGGGTCATCTTTTCGAATCACTTGATTGTCTAGTAAACTGTTTCAGGTTGTACAAGTTTCTACGTCACTCGTGAATCACGCCACATAATTGCATGCACATGTATCGGGTGAATCTTCTTCTAAATATGCCTGAAATATCAGCTTTCAGAATATATACATATGCCATTTGTCTTCAATTACTTTGATATGCTCAGATTTTTCCCAATGCCATCTACCAAAAATTGGCAGTCGAACTTTTCATACACACAATATCTTTTATGTCTTTGATATTACGCATATCTATTCCTCCTCCAGCTTAAGTTGCAGTTTAAAATACGATGAAACACTAAATTTGAATATGTAGATTCACTTTTCTTCTCAAGAGTTTGGCATTATACCTATTTATAGCTCTCTTATTGCTGAACTTGCTACAATTCCGATGTTAATTCCGTCAGAATTGTCACGTGTATACAGACTGTAACACGAGAGCGCGGACGCGATACTTCTACAAAAACGATCCCTTTTTGTGAGAGACATTATACAAATTGAAAGTGCATTTAAAATACTAATGTACTTTTACTTAATATGTCTAATGTCCTCTATTATCTTCTATCTCCTTACTACTTTACTACCTTAACATCTCAGTATATTTTCGGTTAGTTTTTCGGCTTAGACGGGTAGTGATATTGATGTTATTTAATAGACCAGCTTTGAACATCAAACTATGTTTTCTCTAAAAGTGCTTTATAATTGTCCCCTCAATAGGATTTGTATCTGGCGTGATGTGAAGGCAGTACGTTTTGCGTTTTCCATTTCATGCAAACGTGGCTTCCGTTAATCGTCTTACAAAACTATATTTTTCAACGATACAAACGAAACTAAAAGACCTTGCGGAGTGCCTATTAGGGAAGACTGTATAACTTTAGATGATTATAACTCTTATACTTATTAGGTATCAATTTTCGGAGGTATCGCCTCCACATTCTAATATTGCGCGTTGTATTTAGAGGAAAATATAGCTTGATGACCTTGATCATTCTAAAACAGAATGATTCCCAAGTATCCTGCCCAATAGACCATCTAACTTTAACATCAAAGTAGATAATTAGGTGCACTCCGTTTCTGGTGGACTGGTCAGCGTCATATGACGCTGAATACATTATACAGGGTAGTTCACCTACATGTAGTCACAACCAGGCTTCCCAAAGAAAATCGAGTTGTTTGATGCAATATTAAAAAAGTTATTCTATTTTCTAGCTATCTGAATATTAATAAAATTCATTGTAGATGTATAACCCTTTATATGAACCCACGTATATCTGTTGAATGATCGACGTGTAAGACGACCCTGCAGCGAAATCACTATTTTCATTAAAATTTGCAATTTCCTTCGCCGTCTGTTTTAACAGAATAAATTAGATAATGCCACCTCCGCCACGTCAACGTTACCAGTTTCCTATTTCGCTTTATGCAAAAGTTTCCACCGTTATTGCAAAACTGGATTATACACTGGGAGGAACTTATCAATGAGAATGTTAATTAAGCTCGTTTTATCGGCAGTATCGTTAGATTAGGATGCAGATGAGCCGATTGGGACTGGTCGGCTTCGGGTTCCTGTGAAACGCGAGTTCTCTAGGTCAGTCAGAAATGCCGAGCCTTTGTATTGGCAACAGATGTTAGAACTGGTCCAAAGATTGCAACCCGATATCGGTTACAGATGAACAAGTTAAAAAACTATGACGGAAGTGCAATTGCGGATCAGGTGTTCGCCTTCAAAACTGATCAGAGTCGAAGAACATGACATGAAATGCGATATATAATGTAGATTTGTTTATTCTCGTGTTGAGATACGAAGGTATCTCTTTTTCTGTTTATGATTCAACGATGGGTTTCGGGGTGCATAGGTGAATGAATAGATTATTATGTATGCGAGAGCTCCTCGGGTATTTAATAAATATTTGTTAACGCTACCGGTATTGGCCGCTGGTAAACCAAACGTAAGATCGCAAAGGAGTTCGATTTTTCTTCCTTTTTTTTTAAACTTACCGTGGTGTGCAATCTACCCACGCGTATCTAATGGGAAACCCTTTCTTTTTATAACGAGCATGGTATATTATTCAAGCTTGATACTATCGATCGGTCACGCTGTAATTAATTTATAATATCGATGCGTGACGTGCAATGATCGTAATTCCTTAACCGTTAACATCCTACAGGGCTGGTAGAGGACAAATTAATAAAATCACGTTCAATATGAATGTATACACTGTTGAATATTTGTCTGTTAAACGTGTGAAGTTAAACAAATTTTAAATCTACTCAAAATGTGTTAGAAGACAGAAGTTGTTATTGCGATGAAAATAAATTTGTGCCTAATTGATTTTACAGATGGTCCATCCGAAGAGCGATGAGCAGAGGCAGAGGCTCGGTGACAGCGTGAAGCATATTTTTCTGTTTCGTGCTCTGGACGAGGTAAGTTAAACATAGTACCACGTACATTCTCTGGGCGGTGAGCGTAATTGAAACGGGAATACGGAGCAACCGAGACGACGAGGGTTCGCGCCAACTCCGTTCGTGGAAATGCCAATGAGTATATACATGCAGTCCGCTCAACCGGGAATTAGACTCTCAGGGATGAATTACTTTAGAGAGAGAAAAAAGAGCCAAGTGGTTTCACGGCAGCGTGCACAAGTGCGCGATGATTAAGTGAAATCGCGTCAGCCGCCTCCTCTTTCTGGCACTTTTAATTTTACTTTATGTGTATCTCATTAGTAATCGCACGAAATATCAGGGGTGCGATCAATTTGTAGATCAACTGGGTCGCGAGATACCGCGTGTACCATTTTCGTTCTATCTATTTGTGTAACCCGCGACTCGGAAATTTCACGGCAATTATATCGTCGCTGTTCTCGAACGTTAGGAAACATTGTTCCTCCGGTTCTGTTCATGAAATATTCACGACACGCGTGTTATTATACGTACACATGCACGCACGCACAGACACATGGATGTATTGCAGGAACAAATGGCTGATGTGCTGGACGCAATGTTCGAGAAGACCGTGCAACCCGGGGAATTTATTATCCGACAACGTGACGACGGTGACAATTTCTACGTCATCGAGAAGTAAGATTTCTTTTCAGCCGCTTTTATCGCGGAACTTCGAAGAACGACCGAATTCGATCACGGAGCATATACATTCTCCCACGTCCTTTCAGAGGAAAGTTCGAAGTGTACGTGAAGGATACGTCAGGCGTGGAGTCCTTGATACATACGTACGATAATCGCGGTTTCTTTGGCGAGCTCGCACTACTCTACAACATGCCCAGAGCGGCCAGTGTCAAGGCCATCACGAACGGGACCTTGTGGGCAATGGATAGGCAAACTTTCCGGCGTATTCTGCTCAAGTCCGCTTACAAGAAACGCAAGATGTACGAAGACCTTATCAACAAGGTCCCGATGCTGAAACATCTCGAGGTAAGTTTTATAAGTGACCGCACTAAAGTCTGCCTCAAATTAAACATTAAAATTCTTCATTCTCTAAGACAGAGGTAGAATCAAATGGCTTAAATACATTTAGACAATTTCATGAGTATATTACCTACCTCTTAACGTTTTTGCCATTCGCAAATATTCAATTTTCATTAACTAGGTCTTGATAAGGTTCGTATTTGTGCTGAGTGGTCGGTCGCTGCGACCTTTACTTTACAGATTACAATCTCCGGCTTTGACTCCTTTAAACCAATTGCATAGAGACTGAACAGTGCGATCTAATGTACAGTATCTTTAAACTTCAGTTTTAATTTTTTAATGATTTAAAGCGTTATGCATAAATTCTCGTTAAAGGAAATTGTTGGTTTGTATTTCCGGGCGTTCTACTTGATTGATGGTAACAGCTGATCGCTTGCAATCTCATCTCCGATGTATTATTGAATTTGGATGGAATGCAAACCGCACCGATTGCCAAGAAATGTTCGGCTATAGCTAATTGCATTTATTTTGTAGCTCATTATTTCGTAATGGACCGATTTACAGTGACCCTCAATCTAATTTTCATCTCTAACAGTAAAAGCAAATTAAACTGATCTAATTAAGTTCATTTAATAATAATTATTTTTGATTCCGAAGTATGTCAGAATATCAATGAGGGCAACTGTAGTTTCAGTTCCCGCGATCAAAGATGCGGAATGCTCTAATTCGATTGATAGTCATTTTTGAAATTTATCGTGTTCAGCCATATGAACGGATGAATCTGGCGGATGCACTGGTACCAAAGCAGTACATGGACGGTGAGCAAATCATCAGACAGGGCGACTCGGCTGACGGAATGTATTTCGTCGAGGACGGCGTAATCAAGATCACCAGAATCGGAGACCACGGGCGCGAGATCGAGGTATCATTCGACATATTGCTTTTCATTTTCCGACGTATAACGTAATATAATTGCTGACCCAGATTGGGTGATACGGTGTGTGGGACCGGGTATAGCTGTCTAGGAAACTAGCGCACTAATTAGATCGTCAATTGTACAGATGTCATTTGGTACTCTGTTTAATGCTGCAGATTAATAGAGTTCCCGCCGGTGGGTATATAGGCGAGTTGGCGCTTGTAACACATAAACCTCGTGCTGCTTCGGCCTATGCTGTGGGCGACGTAAAGCTGGCCTGTAAGTTTCTCTCTGTTAGTAAACTCGTTTCTATTAAGCCAACTCTATTCACTGGCGTATGTTCGTTAATTCTTTGAATGTGGATCACCGATGTTAAATATCTTATGCTTGTCAGAAAACGCGTACATCTTTCCCTTTCTGACATAATCTTTTTCAGTCTTGGACGTTGAAGCTTTCGAACGCTTGCTTGGGCCTTGTATGGAACTTATGAAGCGTAACATCGACGATTACGAGGATCAACTAGTCAAAATCTTTGGTAGCAAGGCTAACATTACCGATATCCGATGAACTGTTCATCGGGTGTTGCACTGATATACCAGAGACCCGCCACTTTCGTACAGTAATGTAAAATTGAGCACAAACTTGTACCACCCACTTTAATGAATCTCATCCGCGTGTTTTCAAATAATCATCTCGAATCGTCTTTCGTAAAATGACTGT
>SHCU01000093.1:180438-192709 GCA_004307685.1 Ceratina australensis
ACAGAATTCTACAATGTAGATGTATTCAATAAAGAATTCTTTATTAATTACGGACATGTACAATATTTACAATAAACGCTGAGAGAAAATATGTACAGAGTTAAACACTCGATTTGAACTATAAATTAGAGTTCAAGGTAATTAGACGTGCAAATGTTAGAGCTTTTAACAGAGACCAGCCCATTTGTTCTCTGTCTTCTGGACTTCTTTTCAGATATTTTGTCTTTAATACGTCGTCTATATACACATCTTGTAGTTCCTTGTTATTTTTCTCAGTATCATTCAATATCGTTTTTACAATATACTCAGATGCTAATACTTCGGAGCCAAGCCTGAGCTTGAAGAATCGTGCTGATGTCAGAGCTTGCAATACATATATACTGTTCCTTGGGTTATCTAATGATATATTTATTCCTGGAATATTTGTTTGGTGAGTATTATAACGTGATACTTGGTTTCCAGAAATATCCAGGGTTGCAGATTTTTTACTTAGGCGAACCGAAAACTGAATGTTCTTCGTTAATTGAACATTTTTATAAATTATCTGCAACCTTGGGGATATCTAACAATAAGTATTCATACTTTGCTTCTCTATTAATTTAAGGCAGCTCAAAAGAGCAATTGTCAGGTGCTGTTGGTTAGATAACATATGGTGTATATTCTTGTTTGGAATTTGGAATTCTTCCATTACATACGAACTTGATTCTGGGAATGTACAGGCAACAGATGATACCTAAAATCCAACAGTTCTTGTAGAATGATATTTAGAGATATTACTCAGAAGTATCAAGTGCTGAAATATCTACCAAACTGATTAGGTCGAATGTGTTGACTTTTGTAAATTCATTGCGCCAAATTATGGAATCCCAGTCCAATACTTGACAGTTAGAATTGATTAATGTCCAACTTATTGCGGTAGGACCAACATGTATGCCCACTATAGTTTTTGGCATCTAAAAGATTTTAACAATACCTCAAAGTAATGCCATCAATGAATTGTTTTACTGATAAAAAATTCAAGTTGATTAAAGAGTTATATAAATTTTTGTATACCGTCTCTATAGCAGGTGTTATCATAAATTTCTTCCATTTCTTCTGTTCCATTTTATGATCATTTATTTGTGTACAAAATGTATTCAAAACATCTAAATCAATTTCATTTTTTGATAACAGTTCATTCAATGATTTATAAGGTCCATTGGCTGTACGATTTGATACTATCGTTTCAGCAAGTGATTGTTGAATGTATCTAAAATGACTTAACTGGTAGATCCAAGGGATTAATGCCAATTTTGAAAAGATCAAAGACTCACTTTTTCAATTCTTGTACAGTACTGGTATTCACCACATTCAAAACTTCATGTTCTTTTTTCGAAGATAACTTTGTTTTAATGTTATTACTACTGTCCATTTTTGTTACTGTAGAACATTTTCTTAATTGCACGAGGCACGTCTTTCTCAAGTTAATTGTGCTAGCTAAATTGAATAATATTCTCACCATTTTTGTGCGGTCTTTTTATCTTTATTTTCATTCAATATTGGTTGTTAGGAATGTATGCTATTTTGTGTACATTAATTTACAGTCCACCGTTTACTACGTAAACGGGTGGATAGCAATTTGTGAATATGATTTTTAATCTGTTGAATACATTGAATACCATTACTAATGTTAAACTGTTGTTCGTTGTAAAATGTTGCTTCAGCTTCTGTTCTTTTAAATTTAGTTCAATCAGAGAAAATGTGCTAAGGCGAAACACTTTCCCAAATTGGCCGCATGGTGCAGCACTTCGGTTCCTGGCACGCGGAGAACAAAGGCATGAGCACTCTCAGTTTTTCTTTGTCCCAACCGTGAGCACTACAAAGAGCACTCTCAATTTCTCTTTGATATAAGGCAGATGTAAGGCAGATTTCCATTTGAAGACCGATGGAACTGGGCTTAAAATAAAGTTCGGGATCCATAAGTGAGTTCCAGATCACACGGTGCATTGTGAATCGAAGACCTCTGACTTTACGAGCGTTCAGGCCATTTTTATTTATATGTGGTGGGGGGTAACAAAGTGTGTAACATTGTGGGATTTGTAATAATTATCAAGAAGCTGATGGAAATAAACGCTCCATTTTGCAATGTAGCTGTAATATAAAATGTTTAATCGTTCGTAAGATAAAATCTCCACTATTATCGAGTTACAAAGAGTTATTAATGCAATTGCTGAACCGTCGTGTTACTGGTGATAACTGCAGATTTTTCTGTAATTGCAACTCGGATAAAATGGATTATCGTCAAAAGGCAAGTATAAACACGTTGCGTACTTCAAAAATCTATTATTTAATTCTTAGCATCACACGTAACGTTCCATTATACTTGAATCGTGTGTGTAGTGCTGTCACAAATCATGTGTAACAGTTGTTAAGAATTGTTTAAAAATTGATAATGTTTGTGTCAATTTATTCTTTTACACAAGTAACTACTGAATTTTGTAACAAGCGCATTTTATTCTTAGTCTGAATGTAATTGTACGAATATTACTATCATGAGTTGTGTATATCTTGTACTATTGTACATGGTTGAAAATCAATGAATAACTTTAAGCTTGTAATATTGTTTGTTTGAACATTTGCAATTATATGAGGAACATATGTATGTACATACATCACTAATGATAACTATTCTGCATACTGATTTAAAATTTGTCTGCTTCTAGATGATTTTATCTTCCCAAAAGAATATGAAGAATGATGACGAAGATGACGAGGACTTGGAAGCTCTACGGCTTGCAGCTCTTCAATCGTTGAGAACGAAAGACACTGTACATACTAAAAAGCAGCCCCCACCACAAAAAATAATTACAGATGTAATGCAAACGTCTCACTCATCATATAAAGGTCAGAGGCCTTTAAGAAGAGGATATTTTCATAATCGTATGCAACCGCGACAGAACGGCGTAAGTTGATTATTTTCACAGTGATAATTCTCATATAAATTATATATATTATAATTAGATTGTGAATATTTATGCATCTATGGCAAGGAAACAGAAGATAACCAAAGTAAAATAGAGTTTATAATATTTGGAAGATTATGCTTATGTGCATTGTTCTTTCATGAACATTCACAGTCTAATTAATTATAATTGCTTATAAACATCACTTAAAAAACAATATGTTTTGTTTGCAGAATTTATATTATCAGAGTCCGCGTAATCCAAACCTGATAGCAATAGTTCCTGTAGATGAGCGTTCTGTGCTACAGCAAAGTGATTTAACTTCATCAGTTGAAAAAACTTCTCCTCCAAGCAATGAATCCTACTCCACAGGTTTGTATTACTTTTGGTAACTAATAGAGATGCGCGAGAACCTTAAAATATTAAAAGAAACAATTGGAAACCGACCGAAAATAATATTATGCCGTTGTAACTAATATTGTGTATTTGTATTTAGGAGTATCGAAATTTCATCGATTTAAAGATAACGGTAGTGGTTCGGACGAGGACGATAATAAGGAGCAGAAAAATGTAATTACTGAACCAAAAATTGTTGAAAAAGATACTGCGGATATGAAAACACCTACGACAAGTGAAAAGCAGATTGAAAGTAGCAAGAGTATGAAAAAACCTGAGGATGATCAAGAGGGAAACAATGATGATGACGACGATGTTCTTTTAATGGCCGACCTCGAAGAGGAGGACAGCTTAGAACGCTTAATGGATGAAATGGAAAGAGAAATGAACGTCGACAAACCATCTGAAAGAAAAGAAAAGAAGAGCAGCAGAAAAGACGGTAAAGAGTCTGTAAAGAGAGACGAATTGGGAAAAAATACTGGTCAAAAGAATAGGACAGAAGAAAATATTGTTAGAAAAGAAAGTCACAGTCCAGTGCCAGTTGCAACTGTTTTAAGAAATGAAAGACGATCTATATCACCGCATACTGTGAGTCGAATCTCACAGAAACGTAGATCTTTATCGCCAAGATCGCGATCGAGGAAAAAATCACCCAGACGTTCCCCGAGGAGATCGCCCGTTAGACAGTTGAAAAAGTCCCAACGAGAGTTAACGAGATACAGGTCGCCACGAAAATCTCCGGTGCGATATTCTCCACGTTTGCGGTCACCCAAAATGTCATCACGGTCGAGGTCACCGCGGCTGTCCCCGCGCAGATCACCGAACAAGTCCCCGGGTAGACGATCACCTATTAAAAGATTGTCTCCAAGAGGAAGATCCCCAAAACTATCACCGCATTCCAGATCTCCTAGACGTTCGCCCAAAATGTCGAAATCTCCAAGATTAGCACGATCGCGTACCCCGAAATTCTCACCGCTCACATTATCACCTCATTCTCGATCACCTAAGGTATCGCCGAGACGAACATCACCCTCTCGTAGATTATCACCAAAATCAAAGTCTCCTGGATTGTCACCACGGAGAGCGTCATCCCGTTTGTCGCCGAAAATGTCACCGCGGAGAATGTCGCCTCGTTCGAGGTCACCGAGACCGTCGCCACGCCGATCGCCGTGGTCATCGCCCAGGAACTCGCCCCGCATGTCTCCTAAACGAAAGAGATCACCGAGATGGTCGCCCAAGGAATTGCCTCGAAAGCATCCGCGATCTATTACTCCAGACAGGAAGAGTCCGTTGTATGCCAAAGATTTGTCGCCGACAATTAAAACTAGAATATCGCCGGAAGTGAATCGTGCGAAGACGAAACAAAAAGAAGATTTAGATGAGACTACTTCTATGGAAAAAGAAACTGTCGACGTGATTAGTGATCCTGTGCTCGAAGCCAGACGCAGAAAGTTCGAATCCACGAGGCCTATAGATCCAATAAACGCGAATAAAAAGATCAAACTGAGTAAAAAGGAAAATACGAGTAAGAAGGTAGAATCCTTCGAAACCGGGGATGTTCAATCGAGCAATACGAGGAAGGTGAACAAAATTCCAGAGGAATACGATGTTCAAGAAACGGACTTGTCTCTAGAAACCCATTACGAGTTTGAAGATTTTGAGGAAAGTGTAGAGAACACATCTCCGATTGGCATTACTAGCACTGTGAATTCATGTATAGATTTAGACAGTCAAAATCCAGAGAAGGAGAGATCGTCAAAGAAAAAGAAGAAACGTGATAAAGAGTTGTATCAAGTAGGGAAATTAAAAAGTGAGCTTCCTCTTTCGGAACGTATCGGGAAAGACAAGAAATGCAAGAAGCGTAAAGACCATATCTCGGACGGATCTAGCGAAGATATGGAGACTATTTTTGAAGAGTTGGTAGTCGATAAAGAAAGTGATTTGAGAACCGAATTGAGTAGAAGGCGTGCGGAGAGATTGAACAGGACAGGTCCAATACAGTCTGCAAGATTAGTACAATCTGCTTTTAAAGGAGTGGTCAACGAGTAAGTATCTTTTTGCATAAAGAGATCAGAACTAAAGAGGTTTAATTTAAATAGAATAAAGAAAAAAATGTTCATTGTGATTTCATGACAATTAATTTCTTTTACAGAGTTGTCAAGAGTAACGCGAAAGTGAATCAAAGACATTTAGTTAAAGCAGATGAGAAATGTAAGTATTAGAAACCTATAATATATATCATATAAATATGAATGAATGTGAACTGACATTATGTATTCCTGCATTTTTCAGCTAATCAAAAAGAAGTTAGACGGGTTACAGTTCTTCACAGGCCAATATCTAAATTACATGATTCAGAAGGTTTGTATTTTCTTCATAATATATTTATTTATTTTTAAGAAATATTCTGTTCTCTAAAGGATTTCAACTTTGCAAGTGATATTACATATAAAATCCCAGTAACTTTCCATACTGTCTTCTCAGCTTTGTAGATTAATCTCATGTATCATATTCTTGTTCACAGACGAAAGTACTCTAGATTCAAAGGTGCCTGTCCGTTTTCGTCTGGGTCTTAATAAGCAAGACCCGAGGGAGTCCAAGGTTTCACGGAAAGCATCTAAAAGGCAGGGTCGCAAGGTAAACCATAAAGTTAATTTGGTTGTAACAGATACCGAACATATTTCATAGTATAAAAATTGTACCTCGTTCAAAGTGTACATAATAATTCATATACTCGAATTTCTTTAGATGCATAATAATTATGCATAATTTCTGATGATTGTAACAATTTGACAAAGTTCTACATTTACACATGTGCCAGTATAAGTTATTGGTGTTTTCTGTTCAATTAATTCCGTGGATCAACTTAACTGTTAATCATCATTTTTAAGTATTAGCAGTAATAAAAAAGAAAGTTTAATCTATTGAATTACAATAAATGTAATATACGTTTCGCATTTGCAATAATAAATTTGTGTACAATTGATTGTTTCACGTAGTACCAACGAAGATTAAAGGAAATCATTATAATTTAGTATTTACGTGAGAATTGAATAAAGGCATAAAAATATTTATTACATTTTTTGGCTGTTAATGCAACGGTAGAAATATATGTGCATATAATTTCGATGTAAATGTGCGTATACCTGTGTATGTAAAATATATGCTAGTATTTACATTTATACCGAGATTATATGACTTTTAACAGACTGAAAACAGTTCTCGTACCAGAAAGATTTCATTTTAGCTTAAGATATTATTTTGAAATTTTACATTTTTTTATATTATAAAATTCAACCACAACACTACACACAGAATGGAAACGCGTGCGCATATATACATAGCACTATAACTATTTTTAAAACTAGAGTACACGTAGGAGAATTGGGCATGTTATACGATTGCCAAGGAGGATAACAGATATGTTTAACATTATTTATAAAAAGTATAGCTTGTGTGTTGAAGAGTAATAAAACGAAGGAAGGCTTACACTGAGAGACTGAACTGATCGTAAACGTATCTGTTCTTTTTTTTTGTTTAGGACTAATGTAAACGTGTCTTCTCCCGATTGCATATTTATATGAAGAGCGCATAGAGCTGTTCATCTTACCTCCTATTTTATTATCAGCGTATATGAAAATATAAAAATCTTAAAACTTGAATTATACATCTACCAGAGATTGCACTCATACGTAGATATATCCGTTTTATTTAGCGTGTGAGCTAACATAAAGAACAGAGAAGTAAAGATAACATTTCTTTTTAGATGACAATACTGACATTTGAAAATAATTTTTGTGTACGATTGTATCTAATTATTTATTGTTAAGCGTTACAAGTAGATAGTTGATTACATGTGGTTATAAATCATTTACTGTGTTAAAGTACTTGTAAATAAGTTGCATCAGTCACTCATTTAATAAATAAGCATCATTAATAATCCCAAAGCCACCTTTTGTAAACCTAAGTACGAATATACACAAATTAGTATTTGAAATGACTTCTGTATAAATTAACTGTAAATAGGAACATTGTTAATAAGCGCGACAGCGAATTGTATATTCGTGTAAATTGCATAATAACTATTACTATCATTATTATTATTAAGGCACTGGATATATCGTATATAAAGTGACCTACAGCAACGGAAGAGTGATTTTATTGAAATATATTTTTTACACTAAATATAACGTAGCTCGAAAAATGATAAAGAAACAATGGATACGAGTTTTTTAAAATAACCGAACGACGCAGTGTACTCTAAAAATGTCTTCTATTTGCCTGTTATTTATACTTGAACTACAACGTATAGTGCAAATTATTATTAAGAAAATGTAAGAATGTGTTTATTCTGCATGTATTTAGAGTTCATACGTGAACTGTCGTATGATTATTCTGACGATGAGTCGTCAAACCAGTTTTCGGAATTAAAATTACAAATTTCGACGAACCATTACTTTAGTTTTTTATCTTTCTTTTTCTTTTATTATCTCGCAGATGTAAGTAGCAAACATTTGTTGAATATTCAATTTTGACCGTGATGACTTGCTTGTAGCATACGAATTCTGAGATGAAAGTAAATTTAATATCGCCTGTTACCAATAACATTTTATTAGCCAACATATTCACAAATGTACGTTTAGACCTGATACTTAACACGCCAGCACTTCATAGCATCTATGAAGGTGTAAATGTTATTTTTAATTCAATAAAAGTGAATATCAACCGCATTTATATGAAATTTTGATATAAAAAATATACGGCGAAACCTTTGGATAAGTAGATCGATAGAAATACTTTTTATCATCACATATAAATTAAATTTTTTATGTTTCTGATCGTTTAAATAATTTAGGTGTATAATAAAATGCAAAAGGACAACTCGTCCTTTCGCTCATATGCCTCTACGCATGTGATTCCAAATATATTCAACTCCGAGAGTTGAAGAGTAGACAGTTTATTGTTGTAGACACACAGTAACTCGAAAGGTTTGGAACTGTTGAATCTATCGTACAAAATGTGATATACGGTAAGACTTTTACAGTCTTATAAACGATAAGCACATTATATGGTTATTGTAGGATAACACACTATTTTTACAGAATATGTTCGTACTTTGAATATTTTTGATCTTAGCCGAGGCAACATTTTGAATTGGCCGAATGGAAAGTGTTATTCTATAATTAGCCAATGAGTAAATCAAAAATTCAATCACTTGTTACAACATTTGATTTGTTTGTCTAATTTTTGTCATTACAGTAAATACAGATGGATCTTCTATAAAAATTTCTTGATTCGCAGTTTTATAGATAAATTTTCACTATGATAACGTTTATCTCTATATCGCTACGCGATTTAGTATTTTGTTTATTTCAAGTCTAACAGCTCTGTCCATCTGTAATTTGCTAAGTTATTCTTATTATTGCGTATGACTGTACAATTTCTGTAATCGAGTACTTGTAGCTAGATTTTTTTACGATATAACACGTGGGCACCAGATTTATGTTTAGACGTAACAAGATAATACGAAACTTCGAGTATTGATACGAAGCAGCCACAGTGATATTTAATTCACAAATCAAGCAGATTCTCGTTTCAGAAAGATATAAAAATAAAATATTTTCGATCTAACTGTATCATTTTATTTCTCACCCTCACCCCTCCTTAACACGTACAAGCATTAAATTCGATAGAAAGTAAATTACGAAAACAGGTAAAGTAGTACGATATGCTTTTTAATGTTACATCTGTTAATGCGATTAAACAAGAAAAAAATTGAACAAAAAGTTATTTAAGCGTTGCTAAATTTAATACTTTTAAAATGTGAATACTTCGCTTTTAATCGAACGAAGGCTCGTGAGAGTCCTCGGTTCGGTTGAGATTGAAAGCCGAAGGGAGATTAGCCCTCTAAGAAAATATAAATATGTTTTGCGGATACATTGTGACACATATAAGTGTATAAATATAATTTAATATGCTGAGTGGTTCATTTAAACCCTTGTAAACCCTCGATGAAGGGTAGGAGAGCGAGCGAGGCGCAGACGCGTCCAGGGGTGGTACTGGACGTGTGGTAGGTAGCTAGTACCAAGTTTACCAGTAATCAATGGCGTGACAAGGCATACCTAAAACTACTTGAGGATCATTAGTACAGCCGCGTTGAATGTGCATTAAAAGTAACATCGATCCGAGGCTCGTACCCGTTGTTTAGTTCCATTCTAGCCGGATGACCGACTGACTGCGATTCATCTCGGGTTCCGCAGTGTGCGACAACAGTTGCACATTTTCGTGTTACCCCGAGGAAAATAATAATCTCCGCTGTCGGTCAAGTGCAAATACTCTGTGCCGCATTATTAGATTCCGTTAATAGGGCAGCCATAAAACATTTGATGGAAAAACAAACGNGGGCAGCCATAAAACATTTCAATCTAACGAACCGATGGAAAAACAAACGGTGGAACGATCTTGTGATACAGTTACCGTGAAAATAAAATGACAGTGAAACGCGATCAAGTGTGAGAGGCAAAAATAAATACACCATGGGACGATGGGTACGTCGAATCCGAACCAGGTTTTAATCTCCGATGAAAAATGTGAAAAAGGTGTGTTAACTTCTGTTGTTTAAGTAAATTCATTTACGACAGGTGCTCGTATAAATATTCGGACGTTTCAGTATTTCCAAAACCATTTTATATATTTAATTGCAATTCGTTCGTTTATAATGAAAAATTAGGGACAACGATAGCATATATCATCCGTTCTATTAAAATAAATTCGATGAAAGTAATTCTAATTAATAATATAATTATGCAACTGCTATAACATCTGAATATTTCTAATTTATTTTAAATTACGTAAATCGTCATGTGCTGCAATGATCTTAATGCAAAACTGAGTTAATTTTTCCAAGAAGAATTTTGCCTTACACAATGCTGGGAGATAGATAGTATTAGAAAGATAAATATATAAGTAGTATCTTGACTGCTGATATCTCTTTTCCTGAAAGGACAAACTTAAAAATGAGCAGCAGAGGAGCCGGGGATATTCCAACGATATTTCATCCCCAGCAGACTCATACCCCGAGCATCGTTCTGACCGACAGCCAGCATGGATCACAAAACACTGCTGGTCAAACTACTCATGACAATCCTGGTGAGCTGTTATGTTAATTGGAATCTCTTCTCAATGGGAAACCATCCGCCAGTGATACATATCAATAATAAGTCCGCCGGAAGCGCGGATTGGAATTTGTACTTTTCTTTTTAATTAGTTTTTTTCTTACTGATTTAGGATCTGATTTATCAATTGTGACACGGTGTTTTATTATTTTTAGTAATCGACAAGTTATTTGTATTATATTAAAAATCAGTAGAAAGTGATGTTCCGTTTGATTGCTTTACGTGCGTTTGTTTTTTTGGGAAATGGTGTTTTACTTTAGGCTGTGAACAGCAACAAGGTTGCAATGTTACTGGTGGTTGTGGTGATTCTATACCAAGTCGTCCTTTGGAGACAGGTGGAGGCGGTTCTGGCGACAATCAGGGGCACAATCCAAGTCAAACTCAAATCCAGTCTCATGTGACAGTACCACCAGTCACTTACCCGCAAAGGCCTAGCTCTTTGTCCGCCTGTTACGCATCCTGCTGTGCCGAATCCGCCAAGAAGGTTTAATTATTTTCACTGACACAACGTTACCTCTGTTGTAATTAGGTCGCTGCATACATTATTCACGCCTCAACGCTGATCTTGAATTTTAGATATATTTCGGAGTGTGTGTAACGATATGCGTCACGGCAAGCTGGGTCGGCGCGACGCATTGTATTAAATATTTGTATTTTCACAAACACGAGACTCCCAATTATTCATCGTTCTCAAATTTATCAGGACGTCATCAGCACGTAAGTTCTCGCGTTTCTTGCATAAAGATTTCAAGTATATGTATTTTAATTGACCGTCGTTTCTCTATGAAAATTTCCACTGGGGGGTTGTAGAACCAATCGATATGTAAAACCAAGCAGAATTAAAATTCAGATAACATACATGTAACAATGTATGAATAAGAAATCTGTATTATTTGTTTTCAGACGATTCCATACAATGCCCCATTCTTCACAACCTGGTTCTGCACGAACTGGGAAATACTTTATTTCCCAGTCTACTTTCTCTGTCAGTCGGCAAGAATCAAATGTAACAGCCCGTCGGAAATAATTGCGGACAGTTTGCGAGGTTTCCGCGACAAAGGATTCACCGGTGGTCGTTTTTTGATCAGATGTAGTCTTTTCTGCGGACTCTGGGTAGTTACCAATTACATGTACATTTATTCGCTCAGGATACTGTTAGCTACCGACGTTATGGCACTTTTCGCAACGAACGTCTCTTGCGTCTACTTGTTATCCTGGGTTATCCTTCACGAACAGTTCGTTGGAGTAAGGGTTCGTACAATTTTTCCTCCTATATAAATCAGAAGCTTCTGTTTTACATTTTCTGCCACCTAAGTCAGTTCGATATCAATTAATAGTATCGGATTAATTTTCTTTAATTTTATGAACATGAGTATTGGCTCGATTCTAACGTTGAACCAACAAGATCTACATGTATTACCCTATAATTAGATATGTAATCGATGTAAAATTATACTTAACGTAAAATTAATAACCATTACAGATAGTAGCCGTGATTTTATGCAACACGGGCATTGCACTTTTAGCGTATATGGATGGTATAACCGGAAGTCCAACGTTAGGGGGTGTCGTTTTAGCAACGTCCGCGGCCGCTGGTTCAGCAGTTTACAAGGTAACAATACTTCTATATATTTGACGTTTTATTTGGAGAGATAAGTCGCGATAAAGATTATTTTATTAGTTCAATAGTAGCTTTCGATCTGATTTGCATAACAAGGTGAAGTCTCATAAATATTCGCAAAATTATCGCTTTTTTTT
>SHCU01000093.1:207520-229050 GCA_004307685.1 Ceratina australensis
TGTCTATATTCAACCCCTTCTTTATTAATGCTTGACTATTCATCCTCTGAGGCAGGATATATAAAATCTAATTAGTTTCTTATTTAATCGCTACTTAACTTTAAATAGTACATCAGTTTTCCTAATTAGCGCGTCAAGTATAAAAAAGAGTCGATACCCTCGACATCTACAAGCATCTTATTCTCAAGTGATAAAAGTAGCAAATTTTAAATGCAAACATTTGAATAATTATTTCACGCGATATCAATTATTCTTTACCCTACTCGGTACATCGTCAACAGCTTCGAAGAAACTTTCTACGGTTCTTTACAGAGGCAATTCATTTTTCAATCTAACATGCAATGATTAGTATCGTTAAAAATCGCATGGACTAGTAACAATTTAAACGAATGATTCGAAGCAGACTTGAAGTGAATGAATCAATTCGGTAGCAGATTCTGTATACTGTGCAGTCGATTTCATCTCATATTCATCGAACCAGTCTTTTGTGACACATTTGAAAATCTGTTAATGAAATGTTTTACCTGCCGAAAGCTGCAACATCATATTTATATCTTTAATATTTATTTTACATATTTTCACTAAATGATTTGCGAATTAAAATAATCTTCGATTTTGATAAATTAACTGCACATCAGTGCATCAGGCTTCTAATCAACAACTTCTTAATCAATTATTTTATTACCAAGAAATTAATGTCAAGTTACTTCTTGCGAAGAATTAATGCATTTCATAATTAAGTTTCATTATTATCGATGTAATAACTATTAAAAGCATTCTATTGTTTGCTTCACTTACCTAGCAGGTAGTTGGAGATTGTTTAATCCCACGAGTTGCAGACTAGGGTGGTAAAACGTCTAACTTCAACCCGTTCTTCGGTTTGCAATAACCGCAATAGCCTCCACATTTCCCGACCACGTGTTGGTTGCTCTGAAATATACGATACGTACACGTATAGATTAAGCGACACGTATCGAGGAATTTAAAATTACGTAAAATATTCGGATATAAAGAAAGGATGACACTTACGATTTTACGAATCTCCGACGAGGTTCTAAATGTTGTCGTCCAACTGACGCTCGACGATAATCTCAATTGAGTTCCACTCAAGTTAATACTAAAACGACCCTGAGGGCAATGCGCGATGTCATTACAGTCACCAGCCGTGCCATATTCGACTCGGTTTGAGCCAGTCATACGCGAGAACGTGTAATCGTTTCCTATGACGGATAAATCCACAGGATCAATCCGTACTCTCCCAAACGTTGTTTTCCCAGAGTTGTTGCAATTGCAATTTTCATTTCTCGGTCCAAATCGGGGACAGAGATAAGGATTGTTTAAACTAGTGAAAATGAGAAAAAATTATTCTGTAATTTAGTCGATTATCCGCATGCATTTTTATTGTTTCCTCATTGATACCAACGTTTCGTCATATATCGCTGCGTAATTCTCCTGAGGGCCAGCCGGCAGTGTTAAGTACTCTTTCGGCTCGTTCGTTCGCATCCCATGGCAGTAAATCGACATATTCCGTCCGCCGATAACCAAGTTGTATTCGCCGTCTTTATAGGCGTTGAAGTACCTCTGCGCCTCGAAACAGGACATCGCGTGGCACTTTCTTTGGTTGCACCGTTGCTTCCGTTGAGGCTTAAATTGTCTAGGGCAGTTCGAGGCGCTCACCTTCTGACCGTCTCTGTCCACGCAGATCACCTTGCGCGTTTGCCTGCCTTTTTGCCCGCAAGCGTGACTGCACTGTGGTCGAATTTATGATATTAGAAGTAAAGTCGATTCTCTCTTTTAAATATTTCATTTTTCATCGAAATTAATCTATTATTAATAATCTATTATCTATTCTATCTATCTAATCTAAATATCTAAATATCTATTAGTAATAATTATTCGAGGAGAAATATCGAAGATAAGAATCCGGAGATTTTGGGATATTGGACTCCAAGAGTAAGAGAACGCGACGCGTGGTCATCTTAGTTAAAGGAAACTTACATTTCTCCATGGCCCGGCGACCCAATAATAATCGTCGTCGCATTCTCGCAATATACAACGCTGTTCGCTGTCAGGTTTCTGATCGATCGGGCACTTGTCGGTGGGTGTAGGATCGGTCAGTCCGAAACGATTCACGCGATGACAGGTCACCGTTCTCCGTTGAACTCCCTCACCACATTTTGCCGAACACTTGAAACACACCATAATTCATTAAGATAGGAGATGATATTAAATGTGGAATTCGCGCTTTTGTGTGTCATTTAATTATTTATTTTATTTTGATGCTTATGGCAAACTTCATGCCCATGCATTGCTGATATGTGTGCTAAATAAGAGTATTATACAGGATGGAGCACATAAAAATTTTTGTCTAAACAGTTACTTTGGAAATTATGGCAACGATGCATTTGATACTTTCCACAAAAGTCAATTATCGATACGAGGGTAATTATTGATGTCTTTATCTTACTTTAAGAAAAGTGAACTGGTCGCATTTACGTGCCCCTATATAATACAATGTAAAAATTGATGGTGAACAGATAAAATGTTAATAAATTGTGCACAGTAAACTTTCGTATTATTAATACTTCACTTTTGTTAATTCACAATGCCTGCAATCAATTAATGTAACAAACGCAGTTATTTTTATTAGTAAGACACATGTATAAATATGTACACTGGAATCTCGTCTAAGAAGTCATGAAGGCAATTTTATGCTCATATAAATGCAGATGCTGAAAAATATTAAATTTTATATTAACTTTTCAGGAAATAAATTGAACTAGGGATTGACGGAAATTCTTTTAATGCCATCTTGTTGAGAATAAATATGTTATCTAAGTACGATACGTGTCGTATGACTTGGTACGATTCATTAGTACGATCTCGTCTTAGTTTGATGCATTAACACGAAGGGAATCAATAATGACACTAATGTTTGTCATGCATATCAATGACTTCCGCATACTATGCGACGATAGATATATGTATATCAAGAAATGATCGTACCATCAATCGAATAATAAAAGTTTCAATTAATGCGATATTAACACGAAGTTACTGGCGTTAACAGTATTAATAAAATTGATTATTTCCGCAAATGGGATCCTACGCAATTGATATAATAGAACTTTGATAGATGGATAAGAATAAAATCACACTAAGGAAAGTTTGAAGAGTATGGAGTATTAGACACATGTTAAGGAATTCGAATCTATCTACTAAAATGATTAATATCTTCATTCTAGGAACATGTACCAAAACCTTTTTGGACCAAAGTTAGCGTTGAATAACATCATGATTCTTGATCAAGCAGAGAATGAATTTCTCAAGTAACTTTGATCGTTCCGTGCTTTCTTCCCTCGAACCACACAATGGAATGCGACCCAATGAATTCCTTTTTCCAAACAATTTACAAGTCGAACACGAAATCGAGCTTATCGATAAGGTACAGACAGTTCTGGACTATTTTATGTATTATAAAACTCTTTAATTATCCATTTTGTTCTGACAAATTGATTTTTGTAGAAATGAAGAGATTGTAATAATTGATTGTAATAATTGAGTTCGTAATAATTGAGTCTCTGTAAATTTTTCGATAAACTCGATGAAAGGAATCCAAGACAACCGAGATAAACTGGATTGAAATGAATAAGAGGAGGCGAACGTGATCGTTAGATCATAGTGGCGAGGTACGAAGGATACCTCAGACCAAGCTCCTTCTTGCCAAATATAGTTGCAGGCAAAGCGTCGACAAGGTCTCTGCGCTCTCGGCTTTTTCAGGCCGAGTCTCGAGCAGTGCTCGTCCTTAACGGGCACTTCCGGTCCGTGATTTCCCCTCCTCATTGTGCACTCCACCCTTCGCCTTTGCGTCCCGGTGCCGCACGATTTCGAACACTGCAAAACATTTTCGTTCGATCCAAACTCGAATGCTCCAACACCCTTGACTCCTCTTTCGACGTGTCCCGTTTATTTGACAACGGCGACGTTCTCGCATTTTAATTCAGTAGTATATTAATTAAGTTTACAGGAGAAGTAAGAGAAAATTGTTGCCTATCCTAACGTCATATCATATGTGTACTTTACTTGTATTAAATATATATATTAGGATTTCATTAATTAAAACGAAGGTTTTGCTCTCATCGTCCTTTTCAGATTTTTCTCCTTTCACTGTTACGGATTAACGACTCTCATGCTGTAGAATGTGAACAGCTTTGACAATTCACAACATCGATAAAATGAATTGGTTCACTTACGCTCTTTACTTTAAAAAAAATAAGCGATACCGAAAGGTGTAGCGGATGTTACTTACGGGAGTCCACGGAGAGCTTTTCCACTTCCTCAAGATATTTGTTTCTAATCGATTCTTCTTCTCGGTATTATGCGCGCAGGGCCTCTTCCGACACAATTTCACTATTTCTGGTTTCTCGCTGTCGTGGCACTTTTCGTCTTGTAGTGTGTCACCATTCGGACTTTGACAAATCACTTGTCGATACTGATGCCCGGTCCCGCATTCTACGTTGCACTAAACAGATAAATAATCCTTGGTTTAATAGGAGAAGCTAACATTATGAAAAACCGGTTGAGCTGAAGTTTATTAACTTACTTGTGCCCATTCGCTGGCGTGCCATATTGGACAGTGATAGCGGTTGCAAGGGATCGCAGTAGGTGGTTTCTTCTTGTTGTCGCAATAATCGTCGGGAGCAATAGTTCCCGTCTCGATGGACACACAGGTAACTGGTGTTTGCATGTACCCTTCGATGCACGGGTTGGAACACTGTAACATAAATGAACGTTTACGATATATAAAATTATTCCTAATCGGTTAGTATCATAATTATCGTACCTTTCGTGACTCGACGTGCCACTTATATCCGGAAAGGAATATTATATCGTGTACTTCATTATCCTGTTGAGAAGGAACCTCGTATGGTGGATCGGAGGAATATTTGATCGGCGTTTCACTTACCTGTGAAACATAGGACTTTATATATTTATTGAGTAATTACTTATAAACCATAATTTAAATCATGTCACGCGTTATCACTCATCGTATGGTTTTCCTTATTAATCCACGTAATAAATTAATAAATAAATCAACAGATTATATACGAATATACGTACTACAGTTGGACAGGATTTCAATATGCAAATGGCAATATCATCCGGCTTGTCGGAGGCAGAACACCTACTGCTTCTCAAATCATTATCATCCTTGCATATCACCTTCCTTCGTTTTGTACCTTCGCCGCAAGTCACCGAGCACTGTAAATTAAAATTCAATCCGCTTCATTTACTCATAATTATTTTTAAATATTTGATATTATTTATGCAAAAAATTCATTAAAAATTGTGTTGAATTTGACAGTGTCATTTGATATGTTTAATTAATTACCGGGCTCCAGTCACCAGTGTGCCATTCCTCGCAGGGGCCAGCGTTGCAAGACTTAACAATTTCCTGAGGTGGACTGCCGCAGAAATTGTTTGAAACAATGCGATGTTCTATGTGACAAACGAAAGTTGCCCGCCGCTCGCCAATGCCGCACGTCACTGAGCACTATTATAAGAGAGTAATCAATAATTTATGATAAATGATGATACAAATAAATACTTACATCGGTCCAGTTCGCCACAGCCCACTTAGGACATGGATGTTGCGCACATGGTCTCTCCAAATCTTTTCTCTGTCCCTTGCAAATCTCCTCGGAAACTTCTCTCCGGTTTGAATCTACGCAAGTAGCCGACCTGTATTGAACTCCGGTGCCGCATGTAACGTCGCAGGCGCTCCATTCTCCATAATCCCAGTGAGCGTCCTCGCACGGACCCGTGCAAGGCCTCGTGTCATTCGGTCGTTGAAGATGGGCGCATGATATATCATAAATATGAATTAAATGAAATGGGTGAATCAGCAACCTCTGCACGCATCTGGATGTCACCATTTGAATCCCTGGGCCGCAGTGATTCGAACACTCTGACACTTTCACGTTCCATCTATATTGATTTAAATAAACATTTATTTGATGAATTAAATATATGATTTTAATTCAGTGAATAGAGATTTGTTAATTAAATATACTCACTCTAGAATGCAATGATTATGGCAAGTTTGACTTTCCTCCCACGGCTTTTCTGATTTGCGACAGTACACATCGGAGACAACGTGCCGGTGTTCGATACTCCTACACTCAGCTTTGCGATACCTCATTCCTTGACAAGGTAAACTACAATTTGTCCAGTGATCATTTAGCACCCATGTGTACCTGTCCAAAATCTTCCTCGGTACTGTGTATTCATAAGCGATTTGGGGTGGATTAGCTATCTCTGTCGATAGTACCTAAAAATGAAATGAAAACGTTTCATAATCAACCAGTTGAATAAAAATCAAAATAAGTTATTTTTAAAGATGCTTGAACACATTCGTAAGCCATTTTATTAATTACCTGTAGAGTCAAGTTAGTGCTGATGGCTTCGGTAGAATTTACCCGTTCGACAACAGCCGTGGGTCCACTGTATTCAATAGTAATACCAGCCTTTGTGAACACCCCTTTGGCCATTACCTGATGGTTCCCATTCAATATGTATTTTTCACTTTCTCCAAGACGCAAGGCTGGATAGAATCAATGTCAATATCGAAAGCACATATCAGTTTCGAATTATTTCTTCTCCTTTTTAAGAAAACTATTAAAAATTAACAAACGTTTTCAAATTGACTTGCATTACTTTTACAATTCAACAAAAGCAGTATACTAATAATAACGAAAAGAATTTTCACAATAAAAAGATAATTATTATTTCGCAATGTAAAATAGCAACTAGAGGAGTTCTATTTTCTCTGGTCAAAGTGACATACATATAAATTGAATTTAGATAGTAATATACTAGATAGCAAAAGTGGATTACATGTCAGTAAAAAATTATTTAGTATTTCTTAACAATTTTTATCTTAAAAAGTACGAAGCTTTAATAAGATTGTTATCAACGAGGAACAGTGTAACATACCGAGATAATTCTGATCGTCTTCCATGTTCATCCAACTGTACTGCTTGATGTCAATGTTCCTGCTACCCGCTGGGATCGTGGTCACCGTCCGGTATCCGCCGGCCGTTGAGTTGTAGGTGCCAGTGACCCACTCGCAGGTGGAATTATCACCCTTGCAGACGCCGCAGATATCCTTTTCCGCCGTCGAATTCAAAATATGATCGCACCCCGCTGGTTTGCACTGGCCGTTCACGCATATGTGAAACGTGTCCTTGCCGCACGGCGTTCCGTCGATCACCTTCTCCTTCAGCGTGAAAGATTGATTGATGTTCTGCACGTGGCAGATCAATTTACAACGCTCGTGTGGCGCAACTGTTAATAATAATATTATTTAACACAGCCGATAAATGGGCAGACACTTGAATCGCTATTACTCACTTTGTTTGTACGTAGGGTACCATCTTGCGTTCATGGGCACGCCCGATAGATTCAAATTCTTGTTATTGTAGCTCGAACACTGCACTTCCCTACAGAGCATAATACGCGTGAATAGTTAATCTATTTTGAACTGAAATTTATTGTATCGGGTTGATAATCAAGATTCTACTATGCTATTATGAAATAAAATTCTCTAGGAAATCATCTCTAAGGATAATCATGTCAAATACTATTTGTAATTAAATACCTGAAATCGCGGCTGCCGGATGGACACTCCCTGGTACCACAGCTTTTATACTTGAATCGATCCCCGATGCAATACTTTCCGTAGTTCTGAGGCGAAGGGTTGTTGCATTCACGGTACTTCTTCTTGATACCACCGCCGCAAGTTCTGCTGCACTTCCCATACGGTCCCCATTCACCCCACTGGCCATCGATCGGCCTCAGTCTCTTACGGGCCACGCATTCGCCCCGTTGACACCATTTATTCTCCCCGCAAGACGTTCCGTCGGCCCATGGTATGTGCGGATCACGACATTGACCGCGGTATTCCAGTCTCATTGTACTGCACCACAGTTTATTGCACACTGCCTGGCCGATAACCAACCAACCGCTCAGTTTATCTCAATTCTTAAGTATATTTACTGCGTACTACTCACTATACTACGTAAAACGGTATCGAATGTTCATAAAGAAGGAAATATAGTGCTTAAAAAAAATCATGGCATCGAAATTTGTGTTGACAATTGGGCAAGTTTGAAAAATTAGTATCAAATTATCCTGGGAGAATTTCTCTTTTATATTACAATAAGTGATATTTGAGATAGATCGACTTGCGACAATGCCAGCAGCTTGAAATAAAAGAGGGTTGAATTCAAATATCGCTTCGTTTCTTGATAGGGTGTTGATTAAATATTTTTTGTAAATCTGTTCAAAAATGTGTGACTTACCATGTTCCTTTTTAATCATACGGCACATCCGCCAACCGCTTCCATAGACCAATTCACACTGTCTATCCACCGAGTAATACTCGCCCAAGAATCTCGTTGGGTCTTCCGGCTCTAACGGTTTAGTCGGTTCGTCTAACAGGCAGTGTCCATGTCCAGATCTTTAAACAAGAAGGAAATTCAGATTCTAGTTTTTAATTCTATATCGATAGATACGTTGAAATAAAGTATCTTGAAAATTGAACTAACAACTTCACGTCTCGCGATTAACTTACTCGAGAAATTCGGTGACGTAGTCTCGGGAACATCTTGACCATTCCCACGGGGAGGTGTCCAGCATCCTGGACATGATGTTGTGCAGGTCAGAATTGTTCGAGGACGCACATTTCGTCTCGTCATCGTCATGGGGCATGTTCAATCTGAAACACGAAAATAAATCCCAAGTCTATACGTAATCCGAATCGGTATAACTAAATTACATGTTGTTAATTCACAATTATTTTTGCGTTTTGAATAATAAAATAAATTACTGAATTTACTCACACGTGTCCGATTTCATGAGCAATCGTAAAGACGGCAGCCAGACCATTATCCTGGACGATGGCGCAGGATGATTTCGGGTCACACATTCGCCCCAATTCGGCCAAGCCGAGAGTATCACAATACTTTTCATCGGCATTGTAACACAGATCTTCCCTGAAAATGCCGTTTCTAAATTATCCACATTTCCTGAAAATATTTTAGTCGTACATTCTAACATCGTCCAACCGGTACCTACCTAGTTAAAAGGAGAGCAGTGTCGTAACGTTCGTGCCTGAGTTCGCTCAGATTTTGCGCTTTCTGCCAACGACAGAAGTTACTCAACATGTCAGTCGCCGCGATTCCGGAGCTTGTGTTGCGCCTGGTCCCGAACATCGCGTCTACTCTTATAATTTTTACCACCGAAATGTTAATAGCGTTTCCAATCGACGGCTCTTTATAGAGTCGCGACACCTGTAATAAATTGTTCCTTTCATTAGCAAAAGATAATGCATTTATTTATTTCATCAGAGAAGAAGAGATATATAAATATAAAATTACAATATCAGATACAAAAAGTCTGCAGAGATATATTTCACATCTGTGCACACGTCTGCAATAGAAAGGAAGCAATATCCTTGTCGCTTAATAACCATCGAACACTGATTTTTCTAAGCTGCAACCCGTTACTATGGCAAGGGCGAGACTCGCCGGCGAAGAAAATAGGGAAGACGAGGCAAGAGTAAAACGAAGAACCGTAATTCTGCATAAACAATGCAGAACAGAGTCGACTCTTAATTAGTGGCGTGGCTCACGTGCAAGGGACCCGGCGCCAATTTCTGTGGAACCAATCCGTGGGACAGATGATGCCTTTAGATTGCGTCGGTCAAACGCGTTTCCATTCCCGCTTTTTAATTACACGTCGTTTATACTCGCCGCTTCTCTTTTATTTCTACTTGACGCGGGGGCAAGTAACTTAAGATGTGCTACAGTTCTCGATCCCTGATCGTGTTAAAACGTAGAAATAAATCTAACAAATTTCTTAATTAAAAAAAAGGAACGATTTTCCATAAATTCATTCCGGTAATTATCGGCTTAAACTAATCCTTCGGAAGATTCAGCTGCCAGAGTGAACTCCACAATGATTCATTAGATATAAACGCGGGAATCAAACGAGAATCAGCCTCCCCAGAAAATCTTCATTCGAGCGATTAACCGCGAGTCGTCTCTGGCTGAAACGAAGTTTATTAGATGAAACGAACGAAGAGAGGGGCCAGTCGCGTTCAATTGGAGCAATTCAGACGCTGATGTGTTACTCGGTTGGCTCATTCTCCAAAACGATTCACCCTGGAACCGAGTCGATTACGCGAGATTCGCGCATAATCATTTGCTCGCGTGTAATGGATTAATTAAGCCCGTTTCAACCGTCGTGCTTTCGTTTTCTTTTGCGTATCTCGTTTCGAAATTGTTTCTCTTGATAGGCCACGGACATCGGTGAACGGCTCTGCTAGGACTTTGACGCGATTCGAACAGGTTGCTATTCTAGCCGCGATAAGTCGATCACTGTCCGTCGACAATGATATGGTGAAAGCGAAACGGATTAATTGATAAATTGACACGTAGACCTACGTGATAGGGTTTTTTCATTGAAATTTATTCATAAATTTCGAACAGTACGGCAGAATGTCTCGTGTAAAAAAGCTGATCTAGTCTGTGTAACGTCGATAATATTAAATGTAGAAGTTTCAACAGAGAGGTCAAGCGAAAGAGAACACGTTACAGTTAGACATAAATCATTTCATGACATAAAAAGCTGATTAAGGAAATTAGTTTGTTGCAACGAGCATCTTACAGATACGTATATGTTCTATTAGTTTTAATATTATAAGTATTTAATATAATGTAAGTACTTTTGTTTTTTAGCAGACCTGTGCACAGTTGTGCAACTTGTCTCTACAGGAAGCATTTTATACCCTCGTTAAATAAATGAATAAAATAAGTATATACATGCTTGTAACTTTAACGACAGAATAATACATCAGTTTTTTGCCCTTGTTTATTATAAAACCATTTTCATTCACTAGAAGACATTTTGCTTCACGATTGTCCCAAGCATCCTGAATATTTCAATTAATTCCGGTCGCCTGTTAACCGGCGGTACTCGACTTCCGTGACACAACATTATCCCTTGTTTTACGATCTCCGGATCGATCAAGATCAACGGAGAGTATTGGCGATAAGCGATCGAAAAAGAAGAGCGTCTCGTTGGACCGGTTAGAGAAGGGACCGACCGAGATACGCGGCAGTCGAATCGTGTCACCGGGAGATCGCAATGTCAGCGCGGAGAGGCAAGTTTTTCGTTTCCACGTCGAAGGTGGTCAGCCGTGAGCCGTTCATCCGGTGTCCCACACTGCACCGGTATGGATAAATGGGTTAGCCGGGCGGCAAAAATTCATATTTATCGGCTGACAGCTCTTCCTGTTGCCCACGTTTCATACATTGTATCTTCGCGTTCATTAAATGCTATTTTGTAAGGTCGGTCGTAATTACCTCAGATAATATGGACATAATTCATACGTTAATTGCGACCAGTAAGCGATAAAATAAAGAATAATTTGTGCTTGTAAATGATTTGCAAAGTGTGCAGTCTTTCGTAGTGTCAGGCTGAACAATAAAAATGTATACTATTGAAGACTCGCATCATGCCTAGTCCGGTTATTGTCAGTGCAATTTTTCTACGCGTTATGTAACTCGAAAATCCGTACGTTTCAATTAGCTCTTTCACACGGCCATCAGAACGTGTTACTATTATTACCCTGTTCCGAGATAACGCGAGTCGAGTTTGAGACAGTGCTTCGAGAATAAAATTCTCTAAAACTCGGCCAGGCGTTGGATATACAGCGTCGGGCAAAATTCTAAGTCTAAAGTAATAGCAACATGAAAATCGATTTGTTCATTTAATCTCGTTTTCACCCTTCGTTGAGTGAAATATCCATGAAAGTGAAGCAGCTCAGTTGTAATGATAATTTTCTTAGGTAAGTACTGAAATCTGTGTTTGCTAAATACTGTAATACGAGTTAATTGTTATGTCAAACTAGTCACAGTTTTATCGGATACTGTACGTGGTGAACGTACGATTCGATATACAAGACTCGCGGATGTTGTACGGTTAATCTTATCGGTCGTAACAAAACTCGAAGCTATAAAAGTTTAATGGTTTCCAAGCTCAAGAGTGAAGCAACACGGGAAACGATTAAGCTGTTTTCACCTTTAGAATGCGTTTTCCACGCGTTACTTAACACTGTTTTGCGTTCAACCTGTTCGCTATCACGATAACAACAATAAAAATATAACTACGAATGAAAAGCAAAGGTGAAAATCAAACCTTTGATCGAATAATTTGCACGAATTAAATTCCAAAATATTAATAATAACGTTTATACAAATTAATAAAAGTTTCTTAACAATACGACACAGTTGGAATTTATTAAAAAATTAATTTACATATGACATAGAAATTCTGATTTATCGTTCATTTCATTAACTACTTTTTGTCAATGCAACTTTTTTACACAATGTTTTAGGGTGTTTAATAAGGAGCGAAATGGATCTTCGTACAAGCTGCAAGGATAACCGGCTGGTCAGCTTGTCAGACTTATCGCTCGACGCGATGTCAAATTAGATTTCATCGATTCGCAAACAGAAACGGTGAATATCGACAGGTTTGGCCGGAGAGGGTGAGGGCGGTGGGAGACGATTTCGCTGATTGAATCGTCGCGTCGTATGAATGACGGGCGTGGGCACGTGAAAGTGAGTCCCCGAGCCACGGACGCGCTCCGTAGGATGTTGCCCTCTTCTCCGAGGTGTGGTCCGCGTGGGATATACGCGACTCGATGGTAATGACACCCGGTCGACAATCGCGAGTCTGGTCTAACCGTCGTATTACATGAATTATCTATTTATCGATGAAACTCGATCGACTCACCCCCGCACTTTATTCCCAATGACCCTAGTAGATCACATGGATCCTCGTTTACGGAATGATACGGACACTGTTGACATGATCACGAATGTCATTATCATAATCCAATTTTTTTTTACTATGTCACTCATTGATAGGATACTCGTGGGAGTTTTAACCATAGAATAAAGTCACGTTATACGAAAAGGACAAATAAAAAAAGCAGGAATTGAATTGGAACGATTGTATAAGTAAACGCGGAAATGGGGTCCAGCCCAGCTGATTTGCATTCAATCAGCTCCCGACAAAAAGGAAATTCGTTGGAATGGTAACTTGGTTCGGTAAAAGATTTGTTTTAAGTAGGACAGTAGTGGGATGGTAGATTATATAAATAATCGATAGTGCACGAACATGAAAATAGTGTGTCACGAAACACGTGGGATGTGCCCTGGCGCGTCGCTCCCGCGCTAGTCTGCTACACTTTTCTTCCTCGAACCACTGACCACGGTGTAGTTTATGCGAGTTCGCAGGCGGCGCCTAACCGGCGAATCATGGGAAGGAAAGGTGACTCGTTTCACTCAGGTCCAACTGTTTCGTCAGCGGCGTATGGATCAAGAGCACGTGTCTCGAGATATTTAGTAGAGCACGAGATCAGACGAACGTTACTCGTCTGAATTGTTCGAATTAATTATTACTATAATATAATAAGTTATAAAATCAGATGTTCGTACAGATAGTTGGAATGATTAATACTACGAATTCCTTTATACATTTCGTAAATTAACTTTTCATAACGAACCCTTATCATGTTAGAAAATAATTATTTTTCGCACATTCCAATCCGGTGATTTTTGCATACAATCGAACAACAAAAGGTCTTAAAACAGAAACTTTGCCGTAGATAAAATGTCAACGTCGCGTTAAAGGCAGATAGTTAGGTAGCTCTCGGCCGGCAGATAGTATCGGGATTTACGCTCCTCAAGGTGCAACTTGTACTTTCCATTCCCTCGACGATGAATCGTATGCCGCGGGCCGTGGTATACTCGATCTCGAAAATTTATGCCGCCGAGATGTACATATGTACATACATGGCTTCTAAATATCTGTCGTCCCGCTATCATTCGTGCTAGAACGAAGCGCCGTCTAACAGATAGCGTTCCTCTCAACAAGGCACGTTCATTATATCAACGTGAGCCCTACTGAGCCACGGAAATTCTTAGAAAATTTCATTACCGTCGAGCTAATTAAGAGTAACTAATAACGTTACGCTTGCGAAACTGACCCACGCGAGTTCGTCGCCTTGCAGTGGCGAAATTTACTGAGACTTTAGGCTGCTCGATAATAAATCCGATAGAATTAATGGCTGAGATATTGCAAGTGAAGATTATTGAGTAACTGACGAGTATGTACCGGGACAGCTTGAAACATATCCATAAATTATGTCTACTTTATGAGGTGCGATTAACAATGCGTAAATTCTTTAATAGCATTTTCATGAATCGATTTGCATGTCTAATAATCGTTATAGACATTTTCAAAGACCTCTCCATATAAGACCTCAGAAATGCAAATGGATAATTTAAAAGCAAGACAAATCAGCAGATTTTTCAACTGATAATTGAATTAGTCGGAGGGAACAGTTACCGCTGATGACTGATGATCACAAGCGGTACCCGCTACTCTTTCGACATCCGAAATGAACTAGGAACGCAGTGATCGCATTAGCATAATATTTAACGCTCGCGACAGATCCTGCTGGCTTACAAGATCGATCATCCCACGAACACGGCCGCCGATGTGTTTCGTGCATCCTCAGCCTCTTTTAACCCTGTCCTTTTTTCTATCCACTTTTTTCTCGTGGTCCCACGGGGACCGTGCCCATACAAAATGATGCACCCACGCCGACTATTCACCTTTAGTCTTTTTCTTTCGTTTTTTAAATGAGTGTCAGCCCTATGCTGTGTAATAAATATGTAGGTTGCCCGTGTACTGTGTTTCGCAGGATAGAAATATTTTACTTTGCTCTCGACCAGCAGACTTTACCTCTCCTCCAGTTTCCTTTATTTTTTCAAAGCAAAACTCGTAGGTACAGGCTGTACCATGATTTTTATTTCAGCCCGAACAAACTGATCTTAATTATAAGTAATGAGTCTTAGAATGTATCTCGGAGAAAATGTTAGAACGCATGTTGCCTTGATTCTCTGAGTAATAAAAACGACAATCTAGCTTATCGCGCTGTTATCGGAGTTTGCCCCCTCGTGAGCGTTTATACAGGGTGTAAACCTACAGATAGGCAATATTTTAGAATCATATTCTGTGGCCCAAAATAAAACGAAAATGAAGAGTGACAAAACTGCGTTTGGGCCATCACTAATTGGGTATCCTTCAAAATTAGGTAAACATTGAAAGTTGATACATCGAGTTGAAAATGTGCTCAGATACTCTCTTCATATAGTAGAACATTTACCCAGGGCTTCAGATTTTCCTATACATTAGATCCCGAGAAGCAACAATTTTTTCAATTCTTTGCCAAATTTTCTGGCCTGTAGAATACGATCCTAAAATATTGCCCACCTGTAGGTTTACACCCTGTATTTGTAAGTACGACCTCACATTATAGACAATAGAGGAAACTCTCACCGTGTTCATCAGGCCCAAAATGTAGCTAGACAGATGCTCGCCGTGGTACCTCATCATCTCCGCGTCGGCCGCGACCATGATTTCGATGAAATATTCTCTTCCTTGTGCTCTGCGTGGTCTCCAAGTCACGGAGGGATCCGATTCCATTTCCGAGTCTTGGCCGTACTCCTCGCTCGGATCATTTTGCCTCTGCTCCACGGAGTAGTATCTGTAACGTTTCAAACGGTCTCTTACCTTTTGACACCGGAGAACTAGGATGTACCGGTTGTACCGGTGCATTTACACGGACTGACTCATTGTCAGCGCAATTTATTGTCAAACCGAACGAATATTTCAGCTTCGGAGTGAAAGGAAATACTGCTTCGCTGAAAATCATTAATAAACCGATGCGACGTACTTTTAATAAAACGTACAGTGAAAATATTTTATTTGAAACAATGCGAATACGATTTTCAATTTTGCGAGTGTCGTTGAGTGATGGGCGTGGATTAAAGCCGAGTGGTTCGCGAGAAAGTCGGGGAAGAAAGTCGGCCCGCGAAAAGAACTTAGCAATTTTTTTCTCGTTACCGCGACTAATGAACCGCCCAAAAAGTGCGCGAGATCACGTGATGCACGATCTCTCCCCGTGATGGAAACAGACAGGGATTAATGTGACGATCAGTCTCTGCCTGCGCTGAAAGTACTCATTTACTAACTGTTTCCCCTTGATCAAGGGACGCGGTAGCGTCCCGAAGGCAAGTTTGAGTCTGAAGATGGCAAATTACCGCGTCTCTTATGTATGTACACGTAAATTCGTGTTCGATTTTTCCTTTACGTATTATGAATTACGATGACGCGGAAATTCGCACGCGGAAAATCCGGGCATCTCGAACTCGTTCAGCCTTTTACTTTGTCACGAAAAGACCAGTTTTTATTGGATGATAATTTACCGTCGCATCTTACGCCGCGAACGCACTGCATGTATATAAGTACGTACGCTTAATTGGCTATTTGTTGGCTCGGTCAGTTTGTTATCGTGAAAGGTATACTTTCCGAGATATATAGATTGAAATACGTAATACCCTCTAATTTGCTTGTTATTGTCTGAAACAATTTATCAACCTGCTGTAAGTACAAACATTTATGCTTACTCATTATTCTCAGTGGAATTCTCCAATGCCATTCCCTTCTGATTTGAAAACCATTTATGACAAAATACTATCTTCACAATTTTTTTAAAATAAGAGATATAATAATATTAAAAAAATACCTTTGATTCTGCTCCTAAATAGTTTTAATTTCAAGTAAAAGTATTATGTTTTAAATTTCGTTTTAACGACGAAGAACGCCATATCAGGTAAGAAATGAACGAGGTATAGTAGCCAGGTTTGAGGAGACGTCCAAGTTAAGGAGCTTACGAGTTAACGACTAATCGAAGGAACAGCTTAAAAAAGATGCAGCCGTGGGTGTGCATGTATATGTATGAATGTCCGTACCTGCCGTCGTTTCGTAAAAAATTTTGATGCTCCTCGCCTTGTCCGACGAACTGGCCGTACTCGTTCCGAGAATCGTCCAGGGACTTCCTTTGGTTCTCGGCCAGAGATCTGCGTTCGCGTCGTCCACCGTTGGAAATTTTATTCTCAGACGCGTCCAAAATCGGAACCGCGTTGTTGCCATCTGTGCAAAAAAATTATAAATCGTCCGATCAGTTATTATTATAAAAAGCAAAATACGATGTTAATTCGTAGGTGTTCTCGGAATTAATTCCTGATATCCCGTAACTTTTTTCCGACCGATGAGGACACGCAAGATACACTTGTACCATCTCAGGAATCTCGAATATCGAGAGCTTGCAATGAAGTCATTTGTGTATATAAATGCACATCCTACTCAATCAGTTTGAGAAGTGATTTCCATCGTCTCGTGGACGTAAACTATTAATCATTTCCGTGATGGAGAGGTAGACGTTCAAGTGAGACAATCTATAGCTGGACTTCCTATGAGCATCCCGTCAAGATACATGACGCATGAAAAATATATTGTAACATGTTACTACTTCCTGAATTGAAATTTGAAAAGCCTCGAGACGTTATAATTTAGAAATTGAAAGATGGTTTAAGAGATAATTGGATGTGGTTGATGAATTAATTGGCGGAGATAAAAACTTTAGAAAAATTACTATACGTGTCCAGTAGAAAAGTGGTAGACATGATTTGTAGCTTTTTTAATCAAGGTTTGTTTGTCGAATTATACGCATGTGCAAAGTTTTATTTCAACCAGATTGAAGCTATCGAGCGTCATTTTCGCATCGTGTTTAATCCCGTCGAGGGAAAATGTAGAACAAAAATGTTCTTGTCTTACGAGGGAGCAAGATCGAATTAACAATAAACAAAAGTCTCGTTGAACGTCGCAGCTGCAGAAATCGTGGTAACGATTACGCGCGTCTAATTAAGTGTGCAGTTGACACTTTCAGAGAAATCTATACGTCCTGACGGGTTTCCGTTCTCTCTGATTCATCTGACGTCCTTCGCGCCCCTTCATGCACGTAATATCTGATCGCTGAACAGACTTTCGAGTTTTCTTTTTTCGACGCAATTTGTATATCGAACATTATTATTATGCACTGTTTCTTCACGATCATAGTAGAAAATGATATCTTGTAAAACTTGCAATTGTTGAAACCAATGATACTCAGAATGCTGTAACACGATTCCAGAGTGTCTATGCATAAATTCCATGTACTGTATGAGTTCCAATAGTAATAACTCGATAATAAAAAATGTTGGAATACTGTAACTAGTCGCTGGAAGTGTATGGAAGGATCACGGCTGAACGATTGCTTAATGTTTTCGATAAATCGATTAGCCTGCATTGATTAAGCATTCATCTGATCAACGTGTGTGCGTGATCTCGCGGTTTCGCGTGTCGAGATTGTGGTGTTGATAAAATCGCACTGTCTAGCTATGAAGTAAACGTGTGAAATGCAGGTTTCGGTGTCGACTCGTTCAAACGAGCAAATATAGTACGAAACAATGTTAAGTAGCATTGTTAAAACACTTTCCATAGCCAATTCGTTTCTTTATAATCGAGCTAATACAGAATGATAAGGATCAAACTGCACAGCTCTTATAATAATAGCGTTACAAAATAGTGTCGTAACAGATTCAATAAAATTTGCATTTGTTCCTTCGCGCTCCTTATAATCTTTTACATAATCTAATAGTCCTGTGCAGGCGGAACATCTTTTGGGATATAATTAACATATTACTATAATGAAAGTAAATTAGCTTAATAACAATAATAATAACGTATTACACAGATTGTTTGAATTATCGGGTCTATAAGTGGCTCGCCCTCAACGAACAAACAAATTAAATAGCCCGATTTACTAACGACATAATAACGCGTCTCGCAGGCAAACAACGCGAGGATCTCCAATGAAACTCGTATCGCGATTTTAATTGGTACAAAAGGAGCATCGCGGGGCACTACTCTAAGCACGTTGCGGTAGGTCCGCGGAGGTAGGAACGCGTTCTCGTGCAATCGTAATGACAGCTTTATTGCTCGGGTGTAATTGCCATTATTATGCCCGCCGAGGTTACCTCTCGGTGCACATTGTCTTGGAATTTTCGCAATTTACGTACACGCAGAATAATATTCGAGTAATTAGAGCGTCATTAGTACGGTGCGTACATCAGGTTACGAATCAATTGACTAACGTAATTACCGCTTAATTAGAGTCTGAACATCGAATTATTATTTATGCCAGACTCGGATAGTTTACTCCTTCGAAATTCATTCATTTCTTCATTCGTTTATTTGCAGCTTCACTCCCTTCAGTACTTTAGACATTTTTCTAATATCGCAATCAAATATCTCACGTCACTCCTGGATCGAGAAAAATATTACAAAGCAGAAAATCAGATATTTAACCGAGTCACGCCTCTATTCTACCGCTCGTCGGACTGAGATCGGTCAAGTTAACAAGCTAGCCTAGAGAATGTCGTGTACGATCGGTATCGATCTAATCGATTCATGACAAACTCAAAGCTGGCCACATACTCGATTTATCAAACGATCAAACCGTTGGGGGGACGAAGTCACGATGTTCGCCGGAAAAGGCGTCGCTATTTTCCACCTGGGCAACGGTTACCGGAATTCCAGCGTCAATTAAATCCTCCCGTCGTTTCCTCGAACCGGAATGCCACGGATGATCACGATTACGTCGAGGAACGGCGATTTATTCTCCGGTTTCCACGGATGTTGGTCCGGCTCGACTAGACCCGCGGCGTGACAATAACCCGGATAAAAAGATCAAGCCGTGCACGCCACGTCGCTCGAGCCTCGATCTCGATCTACGTAAAAGTACATAGAAAAGGGAAAAACACGGCGTCGTCGCGTCGGTGGCTACGACGAACAGAATGCAGCAACGCGCCCGCGAGAGGCGCCTTCCGTTTTCCGAAGCGTGGGTGTCGCGTTGTAAGAACGTGCTTACCTACGCGATATAATATTTCTTTGATAATTCCGCAAAAATAGTCTGCATTTGATTTCTTTCGTCGAGACTTCCTGACCTCATTTATTTTTACAGTTTTTAGAGAACGTAAGATTGGCATATTTCTCTTGTCAAAAGAGAATTGATGTTTGAGGTTTAAAGAGGAGGATAAGGTAACCTTACGAGGACAGCATGACAGGGAAAAGGCATTAGCGAATGAAAGTATACAGAGAAATGAAAAGCAGCCGTACAAATAAAGATATTCTTAGCCGCGAGAGTCAATAAGTCAAAACCATAAATTGTTCTATCAAAGAAACTTCAAGACACACCTTACGCGTCGTCACACATTCTTCGGACGCTTTCTCCTCGTCCAAAACCAGGAACAATAATTCGACAATCGTTTTCCTCGCATTGTCTTTGGCACACCCTACGTAACTGTGGTAACTCATGCTTACCGCTTAATAAATAGACTACAAGATTTATACAATACAAATATCTGATACGCTCACAACGCGGAGTATGCAGAAAATTAGATATGGAATAACAGAATTTCATTTTTCAAATTGATATCATAAATGTTTCTTTTGCTTGATAAAGAATTCAATAAAATTTCGATGGAATGCGTGTTTGGAATTAGATTAATGAGGAAGCCCGTGCCCTGATGGCCGTTAAAAGGTCCGATCTGCCGGAACACGGTAACGGATCACAGAAACATGACTCCCAACGCTGCGAGGGGTAGTCGAGCTGGTTTGAAGCGTGGCTCTCTCGTACGTTTTATCGAGACACATCTCAAGTCAAACGTTAGACTTCTCGGACGCGTGTTAGAAACGTGAGATAGAATTTTCGTGGCCGGTAATTCGTATGCGTTAGAGGTTCACTTTCGGAGCTCGGAGCTCGTTGCTCGTGATTCACTTAGGTATGCGTTAACGATCTGTAAGCCGAGGTATTCGGTGTGACTGCCTGGGGGAACATTGTGCTCTTAATGGAATAGGGCAATTCTTTGTGGATGAGCGAGCTGGCATGCTAATCGGTGGAGTATCATCAGAGAGCTCTTTAACGTTTCTGACTAGTAGAAATCATAGCGTTATCTTTTTACCTTTTTAGTCAGTGAATGATAGGACTGAGTTTGTGAGTGAGATTGAATTGATAAACGATTACTCTTAATGTTTCTTAAGGTTGCAAATTTATATTAGCCAGCTTATGCTATTATATTCTAACTTATTATTATGATATAGTACTGATTATAAATGAAATGTAATGAAGTATTACGTTATAACTATTACTTATTTGGAATCATTCTGGAGAAGAGGAATTGAGATAGATGATAAGGTGCTTATTTTCAAAAACTCTTTAAAGAGAGACATAAATTGTTGGATTCCTGAAACTGTGCAAATGAATCTCGATAAATCAATCCGGTTCTATTCTAAATCGTTTGGCGAACAACGGAACGGGTGAAGATTCTTCGACGAATGATATACGAGCCGTGACGAGACCGTCGGCCCTTTTTCACGTCCTTTCGGCAAGAAATCACGAGATACCACTCTCACGATCATTCACTCGCGACGTACCGCGGTATGTC
>SHCU01000093.1:235142-258638 GCA_004307685.1 Ceratina australensis
AAGTTAACCATAGAATCTGTAAGCACTACGTTAATTCAAACATCAATACAAATCTCGTGAGTAAATTTCAATTACTTTTATAATTTATTTCACGAATAATTATAATCCCGTCGGAAAAATGGATCCAAAGAAAGTCGAATCCCGTAGGAGCGAGGGATAAGAAGGGATCTGACGAAATAATTAATCGCGCGCCACCGTGGACAATGTAATGCTGCGGCAGCGGAATGTTAATCGAGCTGTCGAAAAAAACCGGTCCCCGGGGCAAAGGGAAAAAGAAAAACGAGCCCCACGTCCCTGTCCATTTATTCATTCGCGAATACTGCTCGGATGAACTTTCGCCGCGCGACGCACACACGTGACACGTCGCTTTCATTGTCAGAGACGAACGAACCGAACGGGTCATGAATAAAAACGATACGCATGTATGTACGTATCAGGCCGGACCGTTTGTAGTTTCGTAGTATGTAATATGTACCACGGCGGCGGTCTGGACCTCCTAATGTTGCGCTGCGCTCCGGCCGCATGCATTATTAATACGTTTTCGGCGCTCGTCCCTTACCGAGAATGGAATGGGTGCTCTAGCAAGGTATTCGAGCCGGATTTCAATCTTCATCAGAAAAGCTTTCATCGAGCACACACCACTGTTTAATGTTCGGCGGATTTTTATGCAGAATAATCAATTATATAATTCAGTAAATGAAATACAGATGAGAACTTTTAATAAGGATAATGTGGTACTTGTATTTTTGATACTTTATGGTAGAAAGGAATAGAAACTGAAGGACAATGATAAGCCTTCCAATGCTAGTCTGCTATCTTTTATACTCTAGTACAATACATAAATATATCTTTGGCCATACTAAACAGGTTCGAATTTTGTAGAGTTTTTAGTAATTAATTAAAAGAGAAATGTTCTGACAAGTAAGACTCACCCATGAGACCACAGTGGCTCGCCTTGCTTCCGCTAACAACGTTACTTCGATGGTTCTGGTGCATAGTGCGAGGTCGTATCCTTTGGATGGCATGCTCCAACGAGAACTCGCTAGAATCCTTATCATCGTTCGGCCAGGGTTTCGTTGGTTTAATCACGTAGGTTCCCGTCGATGTTCTCACGTGGCCTGTCTGCAACAGAAAAAGTATCCCAAAAATTCGGTGAGTCACCATGCTCCATGATTGGCTTTTATCTCCTCAATGAAACGAGCTTCCTACTGGTTGTTAACTCGTCTCTTTTCGTTTCTCTCGTTTACCTTCTCCGCTCTCGTGTTATTCTTTTCGCATAGCGAGCGTCGAACCGTGAAATTTCATCCAATTGTCCGAGCAATTTACCAGCCGGACGATCTTCGATTCGATTGAAAGCGATTTGAACTTTTCCTACATTTTGTACGTATCTTTGTTACATAATTAAACTAAAGGGAGTGTTTTAATTTTAGAGTCGGTGATTATATTAGCATGTCCGATTTAATAGAAACAATAACGAGAAGGTTAAAATTAATATTTATAGGACTTGTGCAATTGTATTCTATTGCATAAAAATTTCACAAAATTAACAAGTCCATTCATCTATTCTTATAGACCGTAGATCAATGTCCAGTAGCGTGAATCACCCGCGGCATACCAAAAGACTCACCGCGTCGAAATTTTGGCAATCGTACCCTTCTTTTCAGGAATGCCAGAGGCATTTCCGACTGGTAACGTCAATTTTTTATCCACTCATAAAACTCGTGTCAAAAACAATTTTTAATAGAATCTTATCGAAGAAACATTCAATTATAAGTTACGATATTCATAAATAATTTTATTTCTGTACTTATCACATTTTTAATAAAATTCCTAATTAAGTTCATTAAGATCAAGCTTACGAGACGCGGTCATTAAAATCGATAAATTGGAAATCCGGTTTTGAAGTTCGTCAATTAATTGTGAAATAATCTTATCATAAATTGATATGTAGTCGAGTTTGTTCCATATTTAATTTGTTCGGAAACTTATTGGCCGTTCGAACACGGTACACGGATGGCAGATAGCGAAAACGCTTAGCGGATTAGCCAGCCGCGTATACGACATACATATGTATATACATACGTTCGCGATTTATTTATACATGCAGCGGTGCCCTGACATAACTTCCTCGATTTGAATGCGAAACACACCGGCTACACGCGGGACGCCCCCGCTAAATATATACCACCTACGTAAATTCCATGTGAGGGCAAACCCTGTGGAACCGCGGACGAGCGGATCAGGTGAAAATAATTGATTAAAAACTGTCAGTCACACTTGCTGTCATAAATCTGGCAGCCAGTTTTCGAGCTGCTGTCTCATGGCTATGAAACTAGCTGTTGAAAAGGAAATTATTGCTAACCAAAATGATCAGGAAACCTCGCTTTTTGTTTTCACTTTTCTGAATAAAATTTAGGAGACGAAATCCAATTTTGATTTTAGAATATTCTCACAATTGTACAAGATCTGTAAACTGTGTCAAGTATTATGAACGAGAGTGTACGTACGCTTTCTAGCGTTTGTTACGCCTCGTTACGGATCCGATCTCGATTCGATTACATAATCATACGGTGTGTAATAAATTTGCATGTATTTTGTAGTGCAAATGTTGTAATTGATTTTCTCTTGTTCCATTTTCATTACATTCTTTCAGAATCCCTGCTCATTGCCGTTTACACTGATTTGATTCAAATGATTTTAACAATATCTAAGAATAGATGTGTCAATTAATAAAGTCTCTAACAATTTAGTCATGGCAAGATTAAGGCGTTTTCTCACATTTTTCTGCAGCCACTGATAAATCTTTACGGGTGAGTACAAGATAATTGGGTGGTTTCTCTTAGGCGATACGGTGAACATAAAATTGATCCCGATGAATAATAGCATCCGCGGGGATTAAACAAACACGATGCGTGGCCAGAAAAATATACGCGCGCACGTAAGGTTCCGATCAGCCGCGAAATTGCTCATTGCTCGTTGATCAACGGCGGGGTCTAATTAAGAAACTTATAATTAGCGTCGATCGTTGCACGGAAGATAAGGAGTCGCGACTGCGACTGACCAAGTCGGAGAAAGTTGACCCAATTAGTTATTGCTCCTAATTATAGGAATCCCGGGTCTGGTCGTCGACAGGAAACAACCGAGTGAAAAACGACTTGATTTATTCGGAGAAGTAACTTAACGGATAGAATCATATTTATCCATTATCGGTTTGAATTTATTCTTGCTTCTGCCGTAGCTAATGGAATTATTATGATTGGATGGAAATATCATGTGTTGCAAACCTGGATAACATATCTCAATCGTTGTATAGGTATATCTCAATTCCACGTTATATTGCGTATACGTTATGTGTATCTTAATTGTAAAATTTACGATTACATATCCGGTGCTGCATGTGTCCAACGTTTTGCTGTACACTCGCGATTTATATTCTCAGCAGGGAAGTGTGCAATTTTTATTCTAATCGCTTCTTGGAAGTTTAATTAAATTCTGTAACTTGTCCTATGTTCTTTCCCTTCCTACAACCGGAAGTTTGAGTATTGATACTATAAAATGAGCTTCGCGTTAGACTTGAAGAATATTTCAGAATTTGTTCAAGCTGTAAACAATGACCTGAGGCCAAGGCTGTTTGAAGGCCTTGGCGTATGTCGCATTGTCAATGCATGGTTATAAAATTGATTTCTTTGGTTCAAATATTCATGACCTATGCTAATAACGCAGTAAATGCCTATGAGACTTCATAGTACCTAGAGTATTAAGAACGTAACACTTGGTAATTTATCATTCAACTTTTCTGCTATTATAAACTTCATTTACTTCTCGTTCCGTAGCTATTATTATAAGGACGTCCAATACCAATAATATTTATTAAAGCTTTTACCCAAATAATTATAATTCTTACTTATTTCATCGAGAAAGACTGGTGAGGCTGATAAACGTTGCTCCATATAGTCTGTGCAAAATTTCATTCGTGCACAAGCTCGTAAATAGAAAAGCAGCTGCAGGAGCGGAACAAAGGAAGCAAAATAAGAAAGCGAAGGAACTTCTGATGCAAGTATGTACCAACGTACACACCAGCTCATAAGTTAGGCAAAATGTAAAATGTACAACCGAGTAAGAGATTGTGACAGTGAAAGATATAAGCGAAAAAATGAATTTTGATCGAATCGAATTTACATCATATGACAGATAATAAAAAACTATAAAAAACAATCTCACAATTTTTTTATTCCTAAAGGAGTCCAACGACATTAAAGGAGATTCATTGAAACCTGCTATTATTGGAAACCAGATTCATCGAACTATCTAGTATATACTACTATATTTAATAGATTTTTCGATCGTTTATGGATACGTACCATTGCTATTGAGCAGCATAAGACAACACGGGGCTTTCAGTTGTCGTTCGGATTACGGCGACCGTAAACGGTCGCTACGGTGTGTAAACCACCTCTGGTAAAAAACAAGTTCACCTTTACGGATGCCTTGCTCGGCGCGTTGCGTTTCATTCAGAAGCTTACTCACAATCAGTGCGCGTGTCCGCGCGCGTATTTCACGACGCGCACAGAGGAAGGAGGGGAAGAATTTATTAGCCACCTGGAAATCTGTCTCATTGTCGATCCTGCCGTTTCTCTTTACCGATCGTTACACACCATCCATGGTTTTCTACCATCTGTTCGCGTTTTCTTAATGTGCAAAAAATTCAGGGCACGGCATTGTTTTCGAGAGCAAGGGAAACAGAAATTAAATATAGATAGAGATTATCTCTCCATTTATACTCGTTTCATTTAATCCTTAATATTCTGCAGTAGTAATTTAATTTCGCCCACCAAGAAATTTGACTACAAGCATGACTTTTCGCTTTACGTTATCATTTGATTAATAATTGTCAGAACCTATTAAAATAAATATATTAATGATGCTTCAAATTGATCAATGTTTTCTTACAAAGTCGGATTATCTACATTATAATTGTCTGCGAGGAGAAAATTGCTAATAATAGGCGAGGGAGTTGGAGTTTTGATAGTGATTTTAGGATGAAGAAATCCGCATGTAACCCGGCAATATTTACGTAAGCCGAACGTAAATAGAATGCGTAACAGAATTTATCAAGAGCGTAAAATTAGACAGAAACTTTTATCGCACGCCTGAAATAGCTGTTAAATTGTAGAAGCCGATCCCCGAGCGCGTCCGAAGAACGCATGCTAATGATTCAATTTGCATTCGTATTCAAGCTCAGAGAATACTCCCGTGACATTTCCCACCACGCGGTTTCAACTCTTCCATTTAATTATACATACTGGAGAATCGAAGAAATTAATGTATTAAATATTCCATTGTGATATCAATTATTTATGTACTTCACATTATATAAAAAAGCACAAGAATTCATTTGATAATTCCTTAACTGTGTTTAAAAATGTCACTGTCTATCCACATAGCTCTTAACCCAGATTTTGTAAATGGTGTCGGATCTTCCCATTAACAGGTACCTATTGCATTTAATGATTGTCCTCAACGTGTCAATACGATGTTTCAACGAATGTACTAGATTTTTCCTTCCCTAATCGATCGGCGTCAAGAGTGTTTGGCATAATTTTATGGACCTTTTTTCGCATTCCATGAAATTTTCATTTTGCACGGCATGCCATGCTCCAATATACGAGCTGAATTTTTCTATATAAGAAAAAGAGAAGGTTGTATTTTTTACAGAAAAGGGAAATCTGGTATTGAACGGAGTTTCTCACGTTACCATAATTGCAATTCCAAGGCCTCATACAATTCCGAAGTACGTTTCACAAGTCCTCAAAACTAAATGTTAGCTGCAACTAACAATTAATTATAGATATCTATCTTTAATGAAAAGACTGTTAGCCCATGGTACTGTGTAGTTGTGACATTTTTATTTCAAATGGCTACCAATTTGCACTCGAAGGTATTTTGCAAATTCCGGTATAAGACGACGAGCGTTTCAAGTGTTCATAGTTTAGAGTAATTGACCAGCTCGGTACCAAGCGTCTAACAATATCTACAACTCCATCATCAATCCTCCTCCGCTGAAGATCTCCTTCAACATCTAGTCTCTTTTTCCTCCCCTGGTGAATCGAATCGAATCGAATGGTTTCTATCGGTGGCTATCTATCATTGGTACGGCCTGAAAGCTCTGGACAGGCTAGAGAGGAAAAGAATCGCGTCGTACGCCCGGTGCATTCGCGATTTGCATTCCTGCAGGCAGGCGTGCACCTCCTCCGGTTGGCTATCCGATGGCACAAAGACTGACTTCAGGGTTACCGAGAACTCTTGGCAAGAACGCTGTTTCTCTCTCTCTCTCTCTCTCTCTCTCTTTCTCCTGTCCCCCTCGGCTCGGCACCACCCGCCCTCGCTCGCTGTCAGTCTCCGTCCCTGTTCATCTCGTTCGCGCTCTCTTTTTGCCTTTTCGAACGCAACGCTGCTGCTGGCAACGACCTCGAAATCCACTGCTGCCTGGAACAACTCATCGACCTTTCGACGAGCACAGCTGATCCGCTGCGCTCCCTTCTTGCTTTTCCTTTCGATGACCGCCAAGCTTTTCCTTTCGATTATTCCATCCGCGATCGCCTTTGATCGATTGCGTCCTCTTTCATTTTTTTAATAACTTTCTTCTCCATAATTTACTCGTTTAGAGGTTCGAGACGAAGTTTGCAATGTGATTTATTGAGGCGTGATTTGACTTCGAGAACTTTTTTAATATTATATCGAACAACTATTAACAAAAAGTACTGAGATAAGCAACGACATTGCTTAAATATTTGTCAGATAAGAAATTATCACTATTTTCACTCTTGAACTTTCAGTCGCAAACCTGTTAGGTTTGAGGAAACTGAATTTAGCAAGAGAGTAATTTGTACAATAAATCAGATTGATAGCAATGTTATGAGGCCCACGTACCGCGTTTTCTTGTTTTCAACTCTTTTTTCAATCTGAAAACAGATCGCTACCCTCGAGATAGAGGACCAGTACGTTCGCTTTGAAGTACAGTTTCACTTTCTCTACTCTACTCGAATTACAGCCTGGCTTTCGCCACCCTCGACGCCCATTCGCAAATGTGTGATCACCGGAAACTGTACCGCATTCTCTCAAGCTGTATCATAAAATCAAGAAATTCGATACTCTTACAGAAACAGCTTGAAAAATATTTACAATTAATGTACCCAAGATAATTTATAATTTGCTATAAACTTTCCCTTAGCTAAACAGAAAGTCACGTAGTATCGTGCGACATTGAAATAAAGTATTGAACTTTGCACTTTTATTCATTACATTTTACGATGTTCCATCAAACTGCTGATGCCATAAACTTTCCACGGATCCGGACAAAAGTGACGAAACAACCATAAAGTAAACGTTAAATGTATCCAAGCCCGTTGGCTCTTCGAGTCTAATTTCTTTTTACTGCAAATTCGTTCGTCATCCGATAAATTTCTTTAACGACGCTCGTCCGCACGCGGGGCGTTTGCATAATCTAGGATCCAAAGGTGCTGCTGTTAATCAACCGGCGTGTGACTACCAGCGAACATTGTGCAAACCATATAATTCATTAACTAAGACTAAACGAGCCCACGACTGACCCAATTTTCGTCGACGTTTTCCTTCAACTATGTAAAGCTAACTTCAAGTGTACGTAGCAACTTTGATCGTGTTAGATTCTTCTATGGAGACAGAAGTCTATTAATATATCCATGCATCATTTTTCATGTGTTTCAATTTCAATAATGTTTTCATGATATATTAATTCAGCTAAGAGACATTAAAAATCATTGTCCCAGGTTACACGCGAAATCAATTGATTATTCTCAGAACATTTTATTAGCATCAAATCAGATACAATACTTGTGCCACCACATATCATGGAATTTAAATAAAAAAAAAAAATAATACGTAAGGCGGATAAAGAAAGAATTCCGAAAGATTCCTAGAACGAATGGACAGAACTCACCGGCGTGATTCGCCAATTACAAAGCGATGCGATGTCAGATCGGATCTTTGTTCAAGGAGAGAGAGCGCCCGCTAGGAAGCTTTCGAGTGGTTCCTTTTCGATCGAGCTTCCGACAAAAAAGATTGACTAAAAAATTTTGGAACGCGGCGTCGCGTCGTCGAATTCCCGATCCGGCAAGACCAGTTCCTCCATGGAACTCGCCGTCCTTGGCAGAAATGTGTAATATAATAGACGGTATTAATCGAGCCAATTTTTACCGGATGCCTCCGAAGGCATACGCGATGTGTGCACAATTTTCATACGTGAAAGTCCTTCTAATTGGAAATCCCGCGGAAACCTGTTCCATCTTACATGCTCATTGTCAGCGAATTCGTTTCCGGTATATTGTCGATTGGCAGCGATTCAGTGTTAAGATTGATGAACGTCTAGGATACTTCACTGAGGTAGCACTTCTCATTGATCGATCACCAATTTATTCGTAACTTCAAATTAAAAGCTATTCATCGGCATCGCGAATAACATGCGTATAATGTACGCGATGTAACGTGTGCACGTTTATTTAACAATACCGAAAGTATATAATGCAAGCGGGAACGTTAACTGCGAACACGGCGCACAATAATTTCAAGACACATTCAGCAAGTAAAACGGAACGTACATATATTATTGAAATAATGTTATCGGGCGAACCTTGAGGAATTCATTTGGAAGACTTCTCACCGCTTATCAGTTTCGTTCGGCGCTATCGACGAGAACATAAGCTTTCTGACACGTTTAATTACAAGTCCTCTGCCGTACGCAGGGACATCGATAGTCACATACCGTACGTCCATACATCCTAGAGTTTAAGTATTTTCGAGACTAATTAATTTATATATTATCTCATTTATTTTATAATTTTTATTATCTCATTTATGTGTCAAATCTTTTTCGACGTACAAGGACTCTCGTTGTAATAAGTACTGCGGACTTGCTCACGTTTTCTTTCCTGAATATGTAATCGATTTTTTCTATTCATAAAAGTACATGGGCAATGCTCGAAGAGCTTCCTTTATTGCTGCAGTACCCGTTACAATAGCGTAAGAATGGTAATCGGTAGCTTGTGCGTGAGGAATACGCGTTGGTGAATGTAATTGCTTCCTGTGAGAACGTGACAAAACCATGTAAGAGGCTCCACCCATGAAGAGCAACACCCAGATCATTATAATAATACCTTTCACTCCTCTTTAAATTCTCCTTCGTCCCTTATTAACTGTACAAACATTTCTTTGTACGTAGCTGCTTTCCGTTTCTATAAATATACTTAAGGCATTTACATAATGTTCGTACACCAGTTTTTCAAACTGTGTCTTCATTTATTGCGATTATGTTACGATCACGTATTCTTATAAATTAACTGATACGAAGCGAATGTATGTATCTGAATTATATAAATTCAATCAACCATTATTCCAGCAATCAAGAGAGATTGAATACGCGGAGATACGAGAAAAAGACGATTGAGAGAATTCGACTTGTTCGATAAACTCCGCGAATTTATTGTGTCCCGTTGGAGATCGGACGGCTATAGTATCGTCCATGGTCTATACGATGATCCTCGAGGTTTGCAAACGGGGCTGTTTTATTGCAGGAATATACGCCGCCGAATTTATGGCACGCCCGGGTGGTAAGCTCTACTTAAAATCTTGCTATGTCACCGGCGGGCTAAAGAGGCCACTAAATTTCGACGGCCGATTTAGTGGACCCTTACGTTCTCATTTTTGTGTCCGCTTCCACTTTATAGGTCCTCTTTCCTTTGCCGAAGACCGTTTCGGAACTGGGCTCTTGCGTTTGATCCGCGAGTTCGCTCCGTTTGCCATGGAATATATCGCAATTATATCCACTTATTGCATACATAGTAAACTTCGTATGCCTCTCCCATTGAATTTTATATCTACTTTTTGCTTCGCGATTTCTTCAAGAAGGTACCTTAAGTAGCAAACATCGACTTTCGCAATTTACGATAATTTGATATTGTATTTCATGTATTGGATAAATTAAACAATAATAATTTTAAGCGCGATAACGTTATTTAAATGAACTTCTAGATATAAAATTCGATCGTGTCAAAGTATCTTCAAAGAATTTTCAACGGGAAAAAGACGACGAAAAATGGAATAAAAAGTTGCTGGTACCAATCGTAAAGAAACTCCCATCAAAAGCAATACCGCGCCTCTGATGGTTTGAAAAATATGACGCGAGATCCCGGGATCTTTGTTGCAAAGCAGAAAAATCTAAACGAGCGAAACGTCGACGAATATCTTTGAAACGTGACACGTCTAATTTTAGTTGCCTATTTCTTTTCTGTTGCCGAAGTCGAAAGAGGACCTCCCAGAGCTTACCAAAAATATTGTAATAAGTCAGTCGATGATGTACGGCTGACTAATTAAACGTAATAACCGTGAAAATGGAGACCAGACAGGGAGAAAATAAAAGGATGCGAAAGAGAAAGGCATAAGCCGTAAGCTATTCGAGCTAACAGAATGTTCCTTCATGTTTTGCCTTGGTTCGAAGCTTCTGATCCGTAGAACATCGATTTTTTTCTATTCTGCTTGGCCAGGAGCAAAAAAATTTTAACAGAGGTTGAAGACTGTCTAGGCATGCGAGAATCAATTCTGACATTATTTTCGATTTCTTCTTCAGTCGTTAATAATTGAAATTCAGGATTAATGAGTCTTCTAAAAGTAGACCAGGAAACGACGTTATCAATTACGAAGTTTAAGGGAAACTCAAACCGGCATTTCTCTTCCGGATTTTAGTATAAACGTACGAAGCTTCTCGTTGCTCTTGCCTCGAGTATTATAACGAGCCGATAAGTAAATAAACTGTCCGCCATCCGGTCCCCTAACTATCAATCAACCGGTTCGATTATGCAGTTACATGCACCAATGTGCCAGGCGTTTTCACTTTCTATTCACCGGCGAGAGAATAAACACTCGATTCTCATATAAAGAAGCCAGCGACGAGGTGAAAGAAACGAGGGGCGAGTGAAAAAGGCGGCGGGAACCTTGGACCCTTTAATTAAAAAGATTGACGAGCCTGAACTGATGAATCATCTCTGCTCCCTGATATGTAATTTAGAAAGAAATAATATCTGCATGCCGCGAATTTAACGTAATTGGTGTGCGGGATTAGTAATTTTTATATAATCAAGTGCAATGACCTAAATTAATTTTATACGATCTTCGATAAGTATACCTAAAACATATGACGCGTGCTCGTAGGGCCGAGTAACGGTCACGAATGGAAACAATTAATCATAGATTTGGTCACCGTATCGTGAGATCGCGTTTGATGATTTTCTAAGTATTTTTCAAAACTATATAATTATTTAATTAATTTTAATGAAAAAAAATTGGTCATTCACCCGGTAAAAATTACTCTGTTAAAAGAAAACAATGACCAGGCTGTATGGGCATATAAATAAAAACCGATAATTGGCTAAGTAACTCGATTACGGTGAAAGTTTAACGATCAGTTGAAAATAAACAAGTGACGCGAAAATTGCAACGTTCAATCACCGGTTCACAGTCTGACGATTTCTACATGGACGCGCGACGCGCACCTACAAACTGGGATCGATAAACAACCGGCGCGCGTAATCTTTCGAACAAGAGAAAATCGAAGAGACCCGAGTTATTCATGAGTCACGATTGTTATTTTAAATATGACAAGACTCGGTGGCTGTTTGAATTTCAGTCACGAGCTGTTAAGTCAAATCGTATTACAATCATCTTTGTCTTCCTCCGGCTCCTACCACCGCGTTGTAAATCGTACGTGATCCCGATGACGAGGCGCCGCGCTGATTGCGTACCCATGAAAGAGAGCACGCTCCGTTTTGAATGCCCGTTGATCGATCATGTTTTCGCGAAACGTGTGCGCAAACACAGCATCAGCTTCCTCACGATCCGAACGCTCTGGCACCTTCGTTATGATTTTTTAAATTCAAACAAGAGCAAACGAAAATTATGTGCGTAAACACCGTGACGCGTTTCCTGATATTGTATTGATATAAGAAACAAAATACGGTAGTTCACGTTACGATTGAAACAGCAAAGGAAAGAGAATATTGTGCGTGATGGAAAGAATTTAAGCAAAGAGAAACGTATGTGACTTTTATTATGCTTAAAGAAATATCATCCTGAGAGAAGGTTGTCTGACTTCTAGTCTTCCGGTAAATTTTATAGTAAAGAGAAAAATTGACTATAATATTCCCCTTGCATAACATAATAAATCTACTATAATATCCGCGTCACGTGTTCTATCAAACTTCCTACACTATCAATCAACGGACTGACAGAACTAGAGCGCAAATGATGATTTCCTGAGATCCCATTCACTTTCCAAACTGACTCTTGATATTATTCATGATCTGATAAAAATCATAAAAATCGTGTTCGCATCATTAATAGTAAAACTTCCTGTTCAAGACTGCACATAAGGACTTCACATGATTAAATCTATCGCATTTATTCGAAGGCATTTATGTTGTTAATCTACATAATTAGGAAAGATTATTCGACTGAGCTAATCTAATTGCACTATAATGAAACGAGACTGCTACGCTCTGAACCAGTCTTATTAGCAGATCAAACTAGTTAAACTTCAGATCGCTTTAAGGTGAAAATAAGATTGATCAGGGTGATGGAATGATCGACGATCACTAGGCACCTATGTAAGGCCTAGGGGAAATTGATTTGCGGGTAAGCCATTTGTTAAATGAAAATAGAGAGTCGTAGAGTCTGTCGGCTACTAACTTAGAAATACTTGCGAGACTCTGCGATGCGTTAATCAAGAAGTGACGCAATGGAATCTCGTAAACTTAATAGGAATGATTCGAAATAACAGCGATCGTAGCTAATGTACGAAATTCAAATGGAGGCTCCAGCAAGGCAAAATTGTCTGTTCTATACTTCCTTATGATCGAGTAATTAAGACAAATTGATGAGAGTGGAATTTGAAATTTTATAAAAATCTTAAATATTCCACATTTAAATATTTATTGAATTGCTAGTAACTAGAAAATGTCAATATTAGATGTCGTATCTTCCACCAAACGAGAGAACCACACGCGAACCAATGGACAAAACCAGTTTCCAGACGAACTAATGCTTGCCAATAAAATTCCAATTCCAACGTCGATTCCCTGATTAAAGGTCCATTTATACTATCGACAAGCCGAATGGAGTGAAGGTACTTCGAGTCACAGATTCATAACGTTTTATCATCCAAACCGGACGAAGACTAAAGGAACTCTTTGGAAACGAATTTTCAAAGAGCTCGATCAACTGTTATCGGTTCAATTAAGGAAATGTTAAGAGCTCGTGTTTATTGATTGTCGATGAGTTACGTTTCGATAAATTCTGAGATATTGTAACCAAATCGCGTCTCTTAATTAAGTCTCGTGCGCACAGACGACCACAATTAATTAACTGTTGCGCTTTGCTAGATCGTTAAAATAAAATGGATGAAGCCCTCTGGAATCGAAGTTCAACGGATGAGAGGCTTAAGTAAATGGAAAAGTTCCCGTCGTATGATTGGTGGTCGCTACATACGCGTGACATAAAGTCAAACGAGGTAATAATAAAACAGAAAAAAGTGAATTGGCTAACGGGGACACTTATTTTCCATCGCTTGCCTTTCGAGGCTAATTACATTTAAATATTTGAATTGAATACATTGTACAAGATTTTATTATAACATAAAAGTATCCTGCGACGATAAAACGCACGAACCATATCGATTATGACGCTCTTAGCTTTTATGTGGCTTCAAAGATTGAACCCATTACTAGGTGCGTTTAAAAAAACTCCTTTATGCATTGTATCTGCATTGTGAAAGCAACATTTTCATGTTCCTCTTCTTCCTTATTACTTTCTACGCGGGGCTGCTCGTCGTCGCTCTGGCGCCTCTATTATCCTAAAACTTTTACGAGCTCACGTCAGACATCATAAACGCGCCCGGAAATGCTTCTTTAGCATATTGAACGCTAAACCCACAGCAAACGTTTGAGACGTGCTTTTCCCACGAAACCATAACTAGAGGTTTACCGCTGCAATTAACCCAAAGTTGTCTCACACTTTTCGGGATCAATCTATGAAATAAGTAACCAGAAGCATTTTGTCTATGCGAGTCATTCAAAATCGTATATTATAGACAATTTTATAAAGAACAGACAGTTACATTTTATTCTCCGTAATATGCATTTATTCTTTCACATTCCATCCTTTTATCCCCGATTTATAAGCAAGTGTGCATTGGTTTATAAGCTCTGGCGAGCGATTTCGAGACTGGAATGAGACTCGAATCTGGTTTACGATCCACTTGTCCGCTCATTACTGCGTACGCGAAAATTTTACGAGCCCTCGCTAAAACGCGATTTCTCTCTCTCTCTCTCTCTCTCTCTCCCTCTACTAGGTACGCGTTACTTACTTCGTACCAAGTAGAATCGCTCCGGCTAATGGACAAGGACAAGGATACGCGATAATCGCTCTTTATAAAAGTCTCCCACGCGCGGCTATAAATCGTCCCGTTAGTTTACGAGACGCTATATCAACGGTATCGTATCGACCCGGGATGATGTCACTTCACTTATGTTACTAGACTGCACTATCAGAATCGTGACTAATAAGAAGGGTTGCCTGGGAAAGGTTGCAATTTTTCGTTAATAACGCCCATACAAGATTTAAGAATCAGGCAAAAAAACAATATAATTATAATATGATCATGTAATCAAATACGTGATTCGAATGGAACTAAGAAAAGTGAATTAATCTAAATAGTAAGGTATTTCTTGAAGATGATATACTTCCGTTTGAATTTATTCTCAGCTGGCAGCTGCGAACAAGGAAAAAATGATCTACGCAAGACGTACGAATACAAGCGTGATAAGAAGACTAACGCGATCGTGATTGCCGTTCGAGGCAAGTTACGCACGGTGCATAAAGACGCACGTTTTAACCTATTTTACATTAGTCTTAATTACACCTTGCAATACTTAAGCACACGGAGATTGAGTTACGTAAAGTAGAATTCTTGTTGCGAAATAAATAATTCTAGGTTCAATTTTCATCTACTGGGTAGAAAACATTCATTTGCTGTCGAAAACGCTCGAGTGCGTGTTGGATTACACTATACCGTGCGTCGAGGCCTCTACTTGTAAGTCATGAATCTGAAACTCTTCGCTATAACAAAATAACAAGTTCCCGGGTAGATCGACTCGTAAACTCGGATAAAATTGGTGGGAGGCGATCGGAAAAATAGCATATTCCGATCGGAACACGAAATAAACCAGATCGAGCGTCGCGCTGGAAGATATGTGAGCGCGTGAACATTGAAAAAGGTCGGTTCGCGGTAGAAATCGTCCCAGGTCGATAGCCGGGTCTCTTATCATTCGATAAGTCTCACCGGGAACGGGTTAGAAAAACGGATTCACGTGGGTGAGCATTTTTTCCCGGTTGGTTCCCGATAAGGGCACGCAGAGTCGTGAATATCGAAAGGCTCGTGCGAGGAATGATCAGCCGAAGCGGAAAAAATTATACGTGGGCCGGTAGTAAAAGATGCGCGACATCCGGCCGCGACATCTTATGAAACGACTGGTTCGCGAATGATCATTATCGGGATCAGCTTAAATCGACATGATTTTGATCGTCCCGGTCGCTTCAACTCTTCTGAATTCTCCAATATGAGAAATAAACGTGAACTGTGTGAGATGATCGCATGCGAATTTCTCGTTTTCTATAGGGGAGCTTGTATCGCAAAAGTATCTCTCGTTTTCCGGGAAGTCGATCTTTCAAAAAATCTTTCCTGGCAACGTTAGCTGATCATAATAGATTTTCATTTACAATTAGTTAAGTTTCGTGAATAGTAAACGTTGATCTGAAGGCTAAAATGGATTCTGAAACGCTGTTGATTTTATAAGTTTATGAAAAATTAGATTTAGAAACACCTTTTAAATAACTTAAGTAACCAAACATTGAAACGACTGAACAAACCAGTAGAAATAAAATGCATTCTGAAACTTTGCCGATGCTATAAAAATATAAAAATGCTTACCCAAACCCATCCGGATAAACTCACTTCGTTGAAGATTTGTTTAATTTGATAAGATCTTTCAGGATTTTCTCGCATACTTTGTAAAATCAGAAGTAACAGATGAAACTGTACGGTAGTTATAAAACAAGATCTTGCTAATCTGACAAATGCGTATTTATCGGTATCCAAACATTTGCCAACGTATATCCTATTTGCCAGCGGTCCAATAAAAGCTCGCAGAACGTAGACATCAGTGTCGAAACGATCTCACAGACATCGAAATCGAACGTTCCAAGTGATCCCAATGTAGTGGACAGAACTTGCTAATTTTAATGAGTTCACTTCTATTGGCATCAAATATTCTGTCTATTCTGTCATTTCATGATTTTTCTTTATCTAAACAGTAGCGAAATTGTCTCACAAATTTAAACAAATTATTAGATCTAATTATCCTACAAAATATTTGCTGTCTCATTTAATCATAAATTCAAATCACGTATGAGCTGACGTAAATTATACAGCATACTGCAAGCCTGTACAGGGAATAAGAAAGTAGAAGTCTTGCAGCCGCGCAAAATCCTTCCATCTACGACGCGTAGACGCTTCAACCCGCATGGCACACCGAGACGATGTGTATTCTTAGCGCACAGAAAACTCATTGTAGTCCCGTTTTTCGTAAGAAGACGCTTCCAGAAAACGTAACGTTAGAAGGAAGAGCAGGAGTCGCAATTTTACTAATGAAACACGCGTTAAATGTAAATGAAAAATTCCTGACTTTCATAACTTGAGTAATAAAAAAACACAGGCGTTGAATAGATATTTCTTTTATCCTTCGAACATTGCAATTCACTCCTTGTGTTTGATTCTTTATGCATCGCTCGCAGCGTTTATATTTTTTCTTCTCTACATTCAGTTTCCTCGTAAACCCATAAAATCTGGCGTCTATTAAAGATAAAACATAGAAATGGTTTCTCTCATCTAAGCCACGGTCATTCGACGGTTAAATGGAACCCATGTCCTGACACGTAGGTTAACGACGACGAAAATAAGCTGCATGTCAGGATGCTCCGAGGTAATTGACGTTAGATCGATCCGTATCGATCGTTTCATCTAAGAAACCACGTGGCTCGCGGGGATCAAACAGCGGGGACCTAATCGGTTGATCCACTTAAGGAGAGATGCTCGCTCTTTTCTCGGTGTTACCTAACGCTTTGATCCACCCGGTTCGACTCGTATATTTTTAACGGGGCAAAAGTTATTAAGCGAGTAGCGGGGTTGCAACCTCTTCGCAATTTATTTTATCAAGCGATCATTGCAACGTACACACGGATTTTGATACTCTGCGTATTTTTATACGCGGTTTATATTTTCCGAGCGTTCAATCTTCCCACTGGATAAAATCCATCGAGATGTTTTCTCACGCAGTTTTATTTGAAATCAAGGGGCAGCGTCACCACCTGAAACGCGTCTCCAGGGTATTCGTCTCGGTTCCACGTGCAAAAACTGGGTTAAACGACCGATTCATTCGGCACGTGTACGGCTCGATCTAATCCTCACGCGAGGGACCACGAATCTGCGCAACGTTTCTCAAGCCTGGGTTAGACGATGTATGTAAAGCAACGGTCAGCAGGGTGCCGGGATACATATATAGGTACTTAAGTATTCCGCGTCCCTGTGCGCGCGTGCGAAATCTAATTTTGCAAAAGTGGGTTACGCGTTCGCGAGCATCACCAGCCTAGCTCGCCGTCGCACGTCTGTACCCAACATTTATTCCTCATCTCGCTCCTTTGTCACGGATCGATTGCTATCGTTGAAAGTTCTCTTTGTTTCTTAGGATTTCCCGCATTAAACGTTTGATACAATTATTCATATTAATATTCGGATATTGCAAATTAATATTTATGGAAGTTATTAAATAAGGCGACACGTTTCTATGAAACGAAATTATTATTATGAAAACCGGAAAACGATTTATCACATTTATTGGCGTCATAAATTGTACTTTCTTTTAATATCTCAACTATACAATGTGCATAATCTCGTATTTCGAAATTGATATTAAATCTTATAAGAACTTTTATCTATTGTTTCCACGGTGTAACTAAGTTTTAAGTACGAAGCTGCCAGAAGTTTGTTGGAAATTATTAACCGAGAAATATGATCCTGAGTCATCGCGAACATTGTACTACATACTTAGGAAGTTCCATTTTCAGTCGTGACTGTTCTCCTTGCCTTGTGTTACAGTCACGGGACAAACTGTGGACTTGGATTATTTGTTTGTCTGCTGTACATATAATTTTACTGTATTCTAGACGTTTAGGCGACAGTGTTTAATAAGATATGCTCGATGGCAATAAATGTGACAATAAATTTTCATACTTTTGACATCGCTTTTAAGATAAACTTGAATAAAGCCTATATCGAATCTTGCGTTAAATGCGAGAATAATATCTCTCTCGTACGTCAGGATGCAGTTCCACCACTGTTGTTCTCAAAGCACTCAAAATGTAAAGAATGAAAAGGAACGAGGAAGAGAAGTTGCATATACAAGATTTGTAATATTGTAGGGTCGTGTAATTAGGTCGAGTGGCTCGATTCAGTATCGAGAGTAATGACGGTGGGCACTCGGCCCTCTTGGTGTTTATGGGTTCCTATTTCTATGTCTGAAAACAGACGTCTGATTGACTAGCCCGGACCTTGATGCAGCTAAATTAAAACGTGACCCAGATGGTCCGGAACAGTGCTAAATGAGCGATGAATAATCGAATTTAAAAACCGGCTCTACAATGTTAACAATACCCCCTCAACGATAAATTACTAAGAATTCAATCAAGTACTTAACACTCATAATTAAATTAAAGGAGTTATCAAGTATTCCAATAATTATTATTAAAGAATTTAAACTCGATGAAATCCTTAAAATGATCCATAACATTAATAAAATCTGTAAATTTTTTAATTAAAAAAAATCCAAACTCTGAGGGGCAAGGATGACGTTAAAATAAAATGTGTACAGTTTCCAGGTAATTTCGCGACACGTATACCGCAAATCTCCTCATCGCGATATTAGCCGAGCGGATAGGAGGAGACTGTGACGTACGAGTAAAATTGGCAATAAATTCCAGACGCGAATGATAATTCTCACTTTGTTTCTCCGCGAGTACGGCCCTTAAGGGCGTGCGGAGCCGCAATTTAAAATCCAATAGCAATCACGCGGTCGCTATTTTCACCGAGGCTCGTGCTCGATACCCTGTCTACCAGCTTCCATCGGCAGGCAATCGAGTGCCGGGAATAATCTACCCGGTAATTCCTATGTACCTTGCCGCGCGCCGTGCGAGTATACCTCAAGCAATTCGCTCGTAATAGGGATCTCCTCGCTCCGCGTAAGAGAATTCGGAATTTTAAGATGCCGCGTTACGATTGGATCTCAAACCGACTACGAAGGAATTTTTCGATGCGCTCAGAATTTAAAGTCTTAAATTTGCTGATAATCGATAGAAGCTAACGGTACTCGGGGATTGGTAGAATCGTCAATGGATTTTATTAAGATTACTGAACTTTATGTCTTCTACGCAGCTTCTAAACTGCCTTGAAATTAAATGCGAGGACTTATTAGCAGAGCGAAAACCAGCGTCAATTACTGTACGAATTATCGCATCAAGTGATTTATCAAAAATTGTATAGAGTATTACAACGATTATCGTTTGAAATTCCATATAATTTCTATGACCGGCTACATGCGAGGTAAAAGCTTGGTGGAAAAGAACAATGGTAAACGTAGCAAGAAACATTGTTATTCGTGAACGACCGGGGCCATCGAACAGATAAAAGTGACCACTACTGATATACGACCGAGTCCTCGAAGATTTCTTTTTTTGGTCCGCTGAAAGGAGTTGGCGCAACGCCCAAGGTGCTTCCGGGTAATGTGCAAAGGTATTTGACGACTTTCAGTCAGTTGCATCGGCAGGTGAAGGGGCATAAAAGTCTCGTAAAACGCGCATCCTCTGCGATCTTTCCCGCGAATATGCAACCGAACCTAGAACCGCCAATTGTTTTTCCACGAAACCGAGTTTCTTGCTTTTCTCCCGGAACTATGAAAAATCGAAACACGACTGCTCACATACAGTACTTATTTTAAAGACTTCGAGTTTAACTCGATTTTCCAATCCCTAGTAACTCCTCCATCTTGCGTGGCATTCGTTTCGTCATGCATGTTTATTTAATAACGTGTTATAATATAGGGAAACTTGAATTCAGATATTTTTATCACATAATTAATATCCAGAATAATATTCGTGATTTTTTATTAAATCATCCCGTGTAGTCGCACAATGCAAACGGTTCGATGAGTACAGTTCCGAGAAGGGACGAAGAATTCTTCACTTAACGAGCAGACAGCGTTTGCACGCGAGGCTTGCGCGGGAGCAAGGTGCAAAAGACGGATAGCACAAGCGATAAAGAAAAGAAGACATTTCGCGCTTGAAATAACCGAGACTGCCTATGACCCAGTTACTTGCGGCCAGCCCCCTCTTTGGCACGGTCACGGTCGCGATACCGATTCAACTTCAGATATTGACATTTTTCACCAGACAGATCCGAATGATAAGGGAATCGCACGCAGCAAGAAAAGGAGAAGCATACTTTCAAATTCACGTATAAAGACATCGCTTAAACTAGCTAATTTACCTACATTCCTGCCGCGTAACGTGTAGAAAGACATTTCCCACAATTTACGCATTTTCCAGTTTCCGGTTTACCGTTACTTTAACAAGCGAACACAATATACATATACTACATACTAGTCACTATAATAATCAATAAAATATCTTATATTATTTTATTCCGTTACTCTTTATTATGTTAATGAATATTTGACTTTATTATAAGTAAGCTATTACTGTCTTTCAAATCTAATCAAATGTTCAAATCATTATTATCATAAAATCCAGAAGTCTATAGAGTTGTATACAAGTGGAAGAATATAGAATAGAGAAGGTTCTGTCTGCGATGTTCAAAGTTTAGAACCGGATATTCAAGTAAGAAGGAAAATGTGCTAAAAATCGACGATCAATGCGAGTTTTCATGCGGTTACATATCATTTCTTAGATCTGCTTGCATTAGCGTCCGATGTCCAACATTCGTATGTAACATTTTTCACGTAAAACGCATACGATATAAAATACGAGATTCGTAATAATAATCGAATAATAGAAGATTCCTTTTATCCTTGTACTCATTGATAAAGAAAACGGAGAATTTGGTGAAGTGCACACGGTCCGGGTGTCATTGAACCTGAACGCGAGGAAGTTCAAATTTCATTCATTAAATCGGCGGGGCCCCCGGCGTCGTCGCAGCGTCGAAAATAGCCGTGCGAAAGAATACGAGATGCTCGTAAAAACAGGCTCGTAAAGCTTTTTCAGCCCGGTGCCATGGGAATGTGCACGCGCGTGAAATCCGGTGGCCCGGTGGTATGACAGTCTGCGCAGAACTTCCACCCAGAAAGCCTCGCGGACCCCTTTTACTGTTTCAATGATTTCACTCTACAGAAACAGGGAGGGCCGCAATGATCGAATTGATTTATTCGCAGTTAACGAGCCAGCTGATGACGATCCGTGGCAATTAAAACGGCAAGGATAACCCTCTCGGTTCCGGCTGACGGTCTATTTTCGACGACGCTTTATGTGGAAGTTAAAAAAGTTACGATCGAAGCCCGGGGTGAAGGTTACGATGATGAGGATACGTGTGTTCCAGGACACCTGCACTTTCACTTTCTCATTTCTTGCTGTTTAAAGTATTTCAATTTCGGGATATTTAAACGACGTTTAATTAATCAACAAGTATCAGTGAAAATAAATCATCGATTCACTTTCTATATGTTAATTTTCATTTTGTCTTAAAAACTTCCCTCATTCTTTTATACGAAAAGTGGTTACATGAAAGAAATAAGGATATTATCAAAAAGGGGATGTATTTCATTTCTTCAATTCTAATGAATGAATCCGTGATTTATGTTAAATAAAAATATATTTTTGTTAAGCAAGATTCTTCAGAAGAAAAGTTCAGCCGAGAACTAGATGAATTTACTAAGCTGCATTGTTTGGAAAACAAGTTAATGAAACATTCAGAGCGTCCGGGAAACGATTTGAAAGGCAGAGACAACGATTCTCGGAAATGTTTGCAACCCAAGCGAGAAGCGAGGAAAATAGGGGTATACCGATAAATCAGTAGAGGTGATCGAAAACCGCGAGCCTGCACGTTTCGATACCAATTAAACTTACATCCTGTCGCGCGATTTTCTGCCCTGTCCCTCCGATTCGTTAGCAGCCCTCCTAACACTCGTCACCGCGACCGCGAGATCTCCTCTAACGAGCCGAGCCGATTTACCACCTTTCGTTCCCTCTTTTGGCTGGTCAACGCCATTCCCAAGCGGAACGAGACGATAATGGAGAGTAACGAGATGCAACAACTTTTTTGGTTGTTCGTTAAGGTATTCTAATACAAAACAGGTTTCTTTAGCTACCCACGTGAACAGATCGTTATGAGGTGTAGAAAATTAATTCATCAAAAATTGAAAACGATTCGCAGCAAATTCTATTTGAATAAACGTGTCAGCATCACGTCTACACTTTTATATCATGTTATTAGTTGAACTCCTCATCTTGGAATCGATCATATATGTATTTGTTAATGCAGGAGATGATTTGTGATCTTCTTGGAATGGAGGAAACCGCCAGACAAATCTGAGCAGTTCCATAACCAAATAATTCCTATTATTACTCATTGTTATCGAACCGATACCATTCACTAAAATTACAAGTTGCCACGAATAAAATTACGAATTTACGTCAGCTTCGAGGAATCGAAAGACATTAAAAATAGTTGCCGTGCGGTTACACATATGCGTGCCTGATCACGTATAACAAGAGTTACGTAATTTGAGCTTTAAACACCATAAATCAGGGATAAATCTCCTTGCTACGAAAGCGAATTATATTAGAAAAAATATATCTTGAAATTATAATTATAATAAACAATATATCTCCGAGTAATATAATCCGTTACAGCTAAAGAATACTTGTTAAAAAAAAGTCGATTTTGAACAGCGTAAGTATATAAACAAGGAAAGACTGATGATTACTATTTTTACAGATTTTCCAAAAACTGAAAAACATTTCAAGAAAGTAATAAATATTAATTGCAGTTCGCTAATTATTTTTCTTCCATGGAAATTCACCGTCGCAGGCACTTCGTCGAATTGCAGCGATCAAACGCCGTCGTGTAATCAAACATCAATTCGCGTTTTGTCGCGAATCCGCGTTTCACGTTTCGCGTGTGCGTCTCTTTGCAAAAATTCATTCGTGAATACTGTTGGACGTAGGAAAAAAATGACTGTAGGTTCGCAGTTCTCCGAATAAAATTTTTGCAGCAGTCGAGACTTGGAACAC